>RJWJ010003859.1:0-27994 GCA_004363605.1 Indri indri | reverse complement strand
ATTTTTGGTAGAGATGGGGTCTCGCTCTTGCTCAGGCTGGTCTCGAACTCCTGAGCTCAGAACGATCCGCCCACCTCGGCCTCCCAGAGTGCTAGGATTACAGGCGTGAGCCACTGCGCCCGGCCCACATTTAAATTCTATTCAAATACTCCTAGCCAGTATATCAGACATGCTAATCCCAGAAATAGATAAGATGTATCCTGAGATTTTATTTTTAATGTCCCTAAAGAGAAGTTAAATTCTGACCCATTTAAAATTTCAAATCATTAGTTTAAGTTCTAAATGTATATATAAACTATGTGATAGAGTTATTAATTCAGTATTTTAAAAATGTGATCACTTTGGGGAGCAATTTCTCCCCAGTTTCCTGATTAAGATTTTAAATAATTCATTTAATCTGTATTTTTTTAAAGAGCCACAAAACTATCATCTAACACAGTGATCCCACTTTTAGGACCATATCACAAGATATATTTCAAAAGAAGAAGGGCTTATTTGTATACAGATAATGTTAACTACATATTAAAGACAAAAAATCCAATAAAAAAATCCAATAAAACAGAATGATTAAACCAATATTAATACAGATCAGCACTATATTACCTTTGAATTAATTATTTTAAAATACCATATCCATATATGAAATGTCTAAAGAAACAAAGGATATTTCAGGAAAAAAATTAAATATACACTAACCACAACCAGGTAATAATTGTACCTGTAAATAAAGGATGAAAAGAGAACACAGAGTACTGGGAGAAGGAATTCATTAAAAATATTTTGTTCTTGGGGCTTAGAAACAATGAGATGTTGGTGGCAATGAGCACACCTAGTGCCCAAATCTTGGTTTCTAAATACTATTCTCCTACCAAAGGAACCATGGAGAAATAGACGATTCTAAGGTTAAGCAGGGAAGACACAAGATGAATCTAATACATCTTGCAGTGCCAGAAAGTAAGGGAGAGCTCAAAAACACTGATGGGAGCACACTGAAAGGCTACAGGATTAGATTATAATCCACACCCTAAGTAAGAAAAATAGTTGAATGAATAAATAAATAAATGGGGATGAAGGGACTGTTCTACCTTACAATAGAATTCTACAGACTAAACATAGAAGAAATGATGAGAACACAAAATCACCATTGAGCAAATGCTGCAGAATTATTATTGCAGGCAAGAAGCACTGATGCATGCTAAAATTAGTAGAAGAAAGTTATGATGAGAAACAGAACTTCTGCAGAGTCTCAAAGTATCTCCCCACAATATACATACTAATTACAAATGGAGAAATAAAATAATAGATTTACAGTGGAGAAACCTTGCAGGATAATTATTAGAGAACTGTAGACAAACTCAAATTAAGGAACATTCTACAAAATACATGACCTACTGCACTTCAGAAGTATCAAGATCATGAAAGACAACGCAAGCCCGAGGAAGTAGGGCAGACTGCACGAGAAGTCTGTGGTAAGGTGTTGTTAAGAAGGCACGACAAGTAAATGCAATGTGTGCCCCTGGACTGGATCCTGGACCAGAAAAAAAGGCATTCAAAGGAAAACTGGCAAAGTTCTAATAAAGTCTATAAATTAGTTAATAAGACCGTGTAAATGTAAATGTCCTGGTTTCGATAGTTGTACTACGATTATCTAAGATGTTAATAGTAGGGGAAGCCAGGTGAAGGGTAGATGGGAACTCCCCATAGTTATCTTTCCAAGTATTCCATAAGTCTAAAATCATTTTAAAATAAAAGGTTTAAAAATAATTCTTTTAATGCTATTGCTTACTTTTTTATTGTTTATATGATCAACTCTATTAACTAGATTGTAAAAACAAATGTCATAAGACCACAAATGAAATGTGTTAAAAAAAAAAAAAAACAGTATTACCATAGGATCCAACAATTCCGTTTCTGGGTATATACCCAAAAGAATTTAAAGCAAGGACTCGAACAGGTATGTGCACACCCATATTCATAACGGCATCATTCACAATAGCCAAAAGGTGGAAGCAACCCAAATATCCATCAATGGATGAATGGATAAACAAAATACAATATACACTTACACTGGAATATCATTCAGCCTTAAAAAGGAAAGAAATTCTGGCACATGCTACAACATGGATGAACCTTGAAGACAGTATGCTAAGTGAAACAAGCCAGTTGCAGAAGGAGAAATGCTGTATGATTCCACTTACGTAAACACTTAGAGTAGTCAAATTCATAGACAGAAAGTAGAATGGTTGTTTCCAGGAACTAGGGGAAGTGAGGAATGAGGAGATACTGTTTAATGGGTACAAAGTTTCAGTTTTGCAAAATGAAAAAGTTCTGGAGATGGATGGTTGCAGAACACTGTGAACATAGTTAATGTCACAGAACCGTACACTTAAAAAATGGTTAAAATGGTAAATTTTATCTTATGTATATTTTACCATAATTCTCTAAAAATGAAAGAAATCCTGATACACACTACAACACGGATGAACCTTGAAGACTTAGGGTAAGTGAAATAAGCCAGCGCAAAAGGACAAACACTATGATTTTACTTACCTACGGTACCTAAAATAGTCAAATTCACAGAGACAGAAAGTAAAAGAGTGGTTACCAGGAACTAGGGGGGAAGACAATGGGAAGTTAGTATTTAATGGGTACAGAGTTTCTGTTTGTGATGATGAAAAAGTTCTGGACACGAATAACGGTGATGGTTGCACAACATGAATATACTTAATGCCACTGGATTATACACTTAAAAATGGTTACAATGGTAAATCTGATGTATATTTTACATTAAAAATGTAAAAAAGTCAGCAAAATAAAGGTATGCACTCAACATTAGCATTAGCTAAGCAATTAAAAATCTTTAAAACATACTGGCTATAAATACCACCTAGTGGTCACATTTAAAATATGAAATTCCATTATCTAAGAGTTCACTTACTGCTTTTCTCAATAATCTTAGTCAAGTTTACTGAATCAGCACCTTCTCCAAACATCTGTGACGTTGGCATCTCTGGATTTCACCTCTAACCTAATCAGTTTCCCCACAAACTGCAAAGGTGCAGTTTCAAGGCCTTCTGTCTCCGTGGTACGCGAAAGAGCTCTGCACCAATCAGAAAGGATCTGTCCCCAGCATGAAGGTGCGGGGAGTCACTGAGCACTTAAGGATAACTGCAAGTTTCTCACCCTCATGAATAAGATATTCAAACGTTCTAACTTTCTAGCATGCTGCTGTTAGAAAAGAATTTCCAAAATAGAGTTCCACGTTCAAATTTAAGTATGAAAGCATATTTTTAAGGCCCCACAATGCATTTTTACTTGCAGCAAACTTGGTTTACCCATGACTGTTTGATATCTTTCTTTACTTCAAATAGTGAACTGCTATTGATCATAAAGCCAGAACTCTGGTCGTTTTCACCTAAATACATACATGGTAGAATTTGCTCTCATAGAGAGACAAATAAAAATTAATTTTTTAACAAGCAGTCATATGAAACGTACAAAAGATCATGGGAAAAAGGATAGCAGTTTAAGTTAATTTTTAAAAAACCACATACACCAATATTATGTAATTTAACTTAAGCTTAACATGAAAATGCTAAGTACATAAGTACCAAGTTACTTTCCAGAAATATTCTTTTAGCTATCAATGTTAGAGGTGCAAAAAAACATTTAATAGGTGGTTTTTGTTAAGGCACTTAGGGTTAAACAACATACTTGTAGTCAACATAAAGATTAATATTTTGAGAAGTTACCTTCTTCGAGCTTCTTTTTCAGTTCTTCTATTTCTTTCTGAAACTGACGAAGCAAAGCATCCTTTGGATCTTCATTAATTCTAGCTTTATTTTTAATATTCTTAGCACGGTTGGCATACCGTAACGTACTGATAGTTTCGTCATAATTGTAATCTGCTGGCCCAATATTTGCACACTGTTGAATTAAGAAAAAAAAACATTTTACACTTGACACAGTAAAATTAATAATACCATTACAAATATATGAAAAAAAATTTTTGAAGCACACATGCACCCTGGCCTTCTTGAAAAAAAGAGCATCAGCCATGTAGGTTTCCAAACAACACTGCTGTGGGCTAATACATATGGTATACTACAGAAGGGATAACGACAAATTTTAAAAAGTAAAATAATAGTTTTTAAAATGTTATATATGTCAATTATTGCCATAACTTGGAATCTTAAATTTGTCTGATGTTAACCATACCACCAATTAAGTCTTACCATCATGGTTTTTGAATTTCCTCCTAAGGAATCCTGAAGAAGACGTGTCAATTTAGAGTTACGATAAGGTACGTGAGTGCTTTTTCCATCGACCAAGGCAGAAATTACATTACCAAGGGTGGAAAGAGAAAGATTGATTTTTGTAGCTTCCTTTAGGCGCTGTCCAGTAGCTCCAGTTTTTGCTTGTCTTTCTGAACCCTAGCAATAAACAGAGACAAAAGTAGAGCTAAAATTAAAAAGCACAGAATAGTCTACCCAAGGTTTTAAAAAAAGCAATTTAACAGTAAAAAATCAGATACATTGTCTAGAATTTACTTCAAAATAATATAGCAAGGTAAGAAGTAGGTGAGAGAAGATGAAAAAAGATTAGCCATGAGCTAATAATTGTTAAAGCTGGGTGATGGGTACATGGGGGATCATTATACCATTCTATCTACTTTTGCATACCTTTGAAATATTCCATAATAGATAGTAGGTTAAAAACACACACAAGTGACAACTTAAAAAATCATACCTTTTCACTTTAGTCCTTACTCATTTATAAAATATAAGAAAGAACATTCCTTACGTAGTATCCTGGTACTTACAGCAAGATCTACAAGGTGGAGTTTCCCCATCCTGACGTGCATGTTGCCATCCACGCCCTTTTCACTGCACTCTATGGTGATAGTAAAGATGGCGTGAGAGCGGGAACTATGTTCGTTCATGTTAGTTGCACCAACAGAACCTTTAATAAAGAAAGGAAACTCTTTAAAAGTGGTACATAGAATGTCTTTAAAAATACTATAATTAAATATCTAGAACAGCTTAAAATACTTAATTTACTTAATTTAATCACAATCAACAATCAGAGAACATGGCTAAACCACAAAAGCACAAGTGTATATTTAGCCATTATATGAAATTTCTTATACTTTATGTTGATAACAAAAGAACTGGTAATGTTTCTCATATGAAAGACATGATTTTAGCACTAAGTAATTAATTTCAATCCCAAGTATTACTGCCTAAAAAAATAACTAATTTATAACAAAAAATACATTGTTAAAAAATTGGAAAAATTATTGCTGTTTCAGCTATATCTAAAGAATTATATTCTGGGCATCTAAACCACATAAATACTTGCATATATGCATTAGATAATATGAGAACATTCAGTGCAGCATTGCTTCCAACGGTGAAAGACCAGAAACAACCAAGAGGATAATGGTTAGTCAATTACAGGATAGCCATACTACGGATAACTAAGCAGTTGTTTAAAAAATAAGGTAGAGTTTAATCTATTGACACAAAATTTTTAACACGTGAATTTTTTAAAAAGTTAGAAAGGCATACACAGTATGATCCCATTTCAGTAAATAAAAACATCCATTCAAAGTATACTAAGTATTTATATGTGTATAAATATTTTACATGAATATACTGTGTAAACAAAGAAAAATGTCTGTTTTGCTTTTTACAATAGGCATGTATTCGTTTTTTTCTTAAATTCTGAAGTATTTTAAAAGCATTGTTAATTTTACCCAATGCCAAAATTATCTTCCTACTAGATATTGATGCAGGACTTCTTATGCAAGCTTTGATTTTAGAAGTTAAACATTAAAAGGATATTCTTTATTCGTATATGACTATATTAAAAATCAGACAACTAGAAGGTAAATTGTATTGATAAAAAAAAAGCCCAATGATAGAAAGTAAGTGAAAAATTAGTGAAAGAAAACACAAGGATTTGTGATTCCATGAATACTTTTCTATTTTTAAATCAAATTATTTTTTTCCAAAAGTATAGAGAGCTATTAAATTTGGTATCGCTTCAAATCATCTGATCAGTAGCAATACACGTACATGTTTTCACAGAGTATTAGGTCTTAATTTATTATAATAAATTTAAATAAAAATAATTTTAAATAACAATAATTTTTTTCCATTTAACATTATTTCTTATGTGTATGCCCATGTTAAAACAACTTGAAAATTTTACTAAAATTATTTTTGCTATCCCCTTACTATGAAACAGTTGAGACTGTTTGCTATTTTAGGCCCTCATAAGTGATACTAACGTGAACATCTTTCAACAGAACTCTTCTTTCTCGTTGGGGTTATTTCCATGGAATATATTTTCCAAACTGGAATTATCAGGTCAAAGGGTAGGAACAGTTTCATAGCTATGTAGATTATCAAACACTGTGGCAGTGTTTTTCAATTTGAGGTGGGAGAGAACTTGTATCTTGAAAAAAAATCATACTAAATATTTTAATACCTGTTGTCTTTGCAAGGTAAGTAAAGTATGCTTTTTATGATTGCGATTTTTCTGTATTTCTTGTTATAAAAATAAAGCAATGCAACAGATACGCTGTTAAAAGTGACTCACATTGAACTTTACAATCCCTAGGAGGGAAGAGCTAACAGCAATCAAGTAGACTCAGTACACCAACTTACAAACAAATCACATAATGGAAATAAAAACAAAACAAAAAACACCTTTACTACTTTATTTTTTGTCACAATTATTTTGAAATAATTAAATTTCTGTTTTTCAAAGGGTATGAAAACATGTATCCCATAAATATGCTTGTGTGTGTATAAACTCACATATATGCAAGAATATTTATTGTAGTATTGCTCATAATAGCAAGATTGAAAACAACCCAAAAGTCCATCAATAAAAGACTGAGTAAATAAATTATGGTACATTTATCCAATGAAATACTATGTAGTTATTTTTAAATGTCTACATATGTGCTAACATGTGTGCTCCTGTGAAAGGATCTCCAAGATGACATTATTGAGTGAATAAAGCACGCTATTATCTGACTAAAAAAGAAAGAGGACGAGCACTCTCTCTCTAAAAATAGACACACACACATGCCTATGCACACAGAGACTGTATCAGCAAGTGTCTCTTCTGTGAATAACATCCATATCTTTTGCTCATTTTTCTAAGATTTGGTCTCTTTCTTATTAGTCTTTTTCTTTGTATTACTTGATTTATAAGAATGCAATTGATTTTTTAAATTTTCTGTTTAATTTCCTTGAGTTTGACAGATCTATAGTCAAGTCATAAAACCTTATAAAAATTTTTCATTTGCTATTTCTTATCTCCTACTTTTAATTTCTAATTACTATTAGCATCACTAGTACTAGGCCTAGGACATCTATATATTAAATATTGCTTAAGTTTCTTATTCTTTAGATTAAAAACTTAAATGTACTACAAAGAATGCAATTTTTAAAATTTTATTTCATTTTACGGTTCTTGTCAACAAAAGGGAGGCAGTATGGTCCCTGGTTAATGCAGACTAATGGCCTAGGTCTGAACACTCATTCTATTAATACCATTTAGTAGTTACACTACTTTGGACAAGTTACTTAAACTAAGTCTCAGTTTCCTCATTCATACGGTAGGAATTTAACAGCATCATAGCCTACTGTGAGGATTAAAAGAAATCATCTTTATAAATCACTTAGCACAAGCACTTCCCAGTTACTAAGTGCTCAATAAATTTTACGTATTATTATAGCTAAGAAGAGACAGCTATGTGAGAGTTTCAAGGATTAGCACTATTAAAAAGAAAATTTGGGTCAACGTGGAAAACGATCTGTGGTATCTTTCATTCATATATGCTTGCTATATATTAATCGTAAATAATCAAAGGGAATGATTTTCAAGAAACCATTTTTGCTTTAAACCAGCCTACTCAACACACAGATGTTTAATAACAATTGAGCATGACACTTACGATTTTTGTGGCCTAGAGTCATAATTCTATCCATATCATCAGCATTATTTACCACATAAGCTGATAAATCTTTGATATAAACTCCCACATCGGGTCTTTCTTTAACCTAAAAAAAAAAAGACTTTACATTTATATCAATAATTCTTCCAAAATTATTTATTGAGCATATTGAGAACACACAGACAAATAATTACACACAAAAGTTATTTTATTTCAATTGTGATGATGCCATGGAGAAAAAACACAGGAAGGTGTGGGACCACATTACAGAACACTAAGCTGGTGAAGGGGACAAGCTAAGTTTCCTCAAGATGACGTTTAAGCTAAAACTTGAAGAAGAAACATGAGGCAGACGGTCCGGGTTGTGGCAGGAGAAGAATATGTGCAAGGATCCCGAAATCAGAAAAAACCAGGCACTTGAAAAATAAAAAACAAAATGAAAACGACAGGGTAGCTGGAGAGAGCAGGAAATAGAGGGAATAGGCAGAGACGATTTAAGACCGGTTACTCGTCTTTATGCTAACAGTAATTTGGAGAATTTGAAGCAGCTGAGTGAAATAATCAGCTCTATGGTATCCACGTAAAAAGCATTATCTTTCTGTGAGTTCCCTGATGAGAACTTTTACTAAATTTAAAGTATGTATTTAGGATGGATTTACCTAAAATACAGGTGGTGCCACATATACAAAATTCACTTTGGAGGGCCCAATGAGTCACCTCCATGAGCCAACAGAATAAAGTGAAACTGAGGCAGAGCCTGTGGCTGCCAGTGGGGAAGCCATTCCACAGGCAGCAAAGACGTCACAGACATAGAAGACAAGCAGAAATTTGAAAATAATTCCAGGGACAAAACTTACAAGAGCAGACAGACACTACATTCCCCGTGTCTATTTTCAGTCTAGTTGGAGTTTCTGTGTGTGTATGTGTGTCTCTTTTATAAAAATTTATAAGATATATTTACAAATTAGGAAAAATTATCCTTTATGTCATAGAATATAAATTAAGCCCCTATTTTATTAGCAGTAAAAGGAACGTGTTGGTCTCTACAAACCGTGGGTTTAAGACAATGCTCTGAAAAGCCCTAGAGTCCATAGTGGCATTGAGGGGGCCACTGTGGGAGTTTGGAGGTCTTCAGGCCCAGACAAATTCTAAAGAGAGCTTCACTTTCATGAAATTTGCACCCTGAGCTTCCATGCAGGTTTAGTTTGATAAAAGTTAGTTTAAATGCTTATTTACACCTTTTAAAAGGTTTAAGAATTATTGGTCTATATCAATGCTTCTAAAAAATGATAAAGGACAATGTGTGCATTCCCAATCTGATAATTTTGTAAAATACGAAAATCACACACTTGGATGCCATGGCAATGTCAAATTGCTATGTCTTTATGCACCTACTCTCACTTTTTGTGCTCGCCTCACTACAGACTGGAAACAAACATTCTTCAACCACATGAGTCTGCAAACTACCGGTCTTTGTGAACTCTAAAGTCTTTTCCAATCACAATATAATATTAAGTCAAAATTCAATTAATAAGTATAGATAACTGATTAGATATGAAAGATGAACAAAATATGATTCCAAATTTGTGAAAGTTAAAAAAAAAAGGATGGTAGTGCTAGCAAAGAATTTTTATCATAAACATAGGAATTTAATTTCTATAATGAACACAGTTTGTAACAATGGATTTCAAAGGGAGCCAGTTACTTCTCTTCCCCGGAATGTTCGGAAATTTGTGGGGGAGTTTCTAGTTCACTTGAGGACACTATTAGTATACAGGCAGGGCCCAGGGCTACTAAATATCCTGAAATGAGTGAGATAGCCTTACCCAGTGAAGGATTGTCCCTCACAATTTTGAAAGTCCTTCCAGATATGCACATGGATGAAAAAACTATTTATAATTATCTGGGTCTATCTATATGTAACTTTATTTTGCACGAAGTGCTTTTCCACAGTAACAGTAACAATAGCAATAACATAATATAGAAATAAATACAGGAAAACCAAGGAAAGAATCGTATTTTATTTTGCTGAGAACTCTATGAAGAGCTAATCACTATTTTAAAAGACTGTATCCTTGACAATAACACCCAATCAAGGTGTTTAGATCATCAAGACAACATATCTTGACACTTCACATATGTTGCTCTTGTAGTTATGGTGATTCTGTGCGCCTCTATTTCATTACGTCATCAAGCGTAGTCATATCTAAGCATTACATACTGAAATACTAGTATTTTTTAATTAACTTTATTCTCCTTTATATTACAGTAGGGCAGTATACTGATCTTTTAAATTATGTATATAGGTAGATTTTATCATTTATGAATTTTATTTCATGATAGTCAGAAGAGCATTACAAAATATATGTTATAAAAAGGGGTACTGAGGCCAGGCACAGTAGCTCACAACTATAATCACACCATTTTGGGAGGCTGAGGTGAGCAGATCGCTTGAGCCCAGAAGTTTGAGGCTACAGTGAGCTATGATCGAGCCACAGCACTCTAGCCTGGAAAACAAGACCACGACTCTGCCAAAAACGAAAAAAAGTCCAGGCACAGCAGCTCACACCTATAATCCTAGCACTTTGGGAGGCTAAAACAGGAGGATCGCTTGAAGCCAGGAGTTTGAGACCAGCCTGAACAACATAGCGAGACCCTCATTTCTGTAAAAAATAGAAAAATTAGCCAGGCATAGTGGCGTGTACCTGTAGTCTCAGCTACTCAGGGGACTGAGGCAGAAGGATCGCTTGAGCCTAGGAGTTTGAGAGTGCAGTGAGCTACAATTGCACCACTGCACTCTAGCCTGGGTGACAGAGAAAGATCCTATCTCAAAAACAAAAAGGGGCAGGGGGGCACATTGGGTCTGCCAGGGTTAAGAACTAACGACAAGAATGTTCCTGAAGATAAATCTGATCTATAATTACTGGCACAAAAATGGAAATGTTCTTTCCAAATGATTTTTTTCCCTAGAATTTGCATTATAAAACAATACACTTTTAGGAGATAAAAGTATAGAATTAACAAAGCATCCATCAAAACTAAAGATGACAACTAGCAACAAAGAAATTTGTTTCTGCATTTGCTGTATACATGTTATCATTACAGAATAAGCCTTCATTAGGGTCCAACAAGCACAAACAATCCCTAACACTGTAATGTACTGCTCCAAAAACTCAGTTTATATATAGTAAACTTAAAAAGAAAAAACTAACATTTATCAATTTAAAAACTTTGCTTTAATTTGTTAATGTTGGCAATAATCCTATAAGGTAGATACCATTATTATTTTTTAGATACCATTATTATTTCCATTTTCATATGACAAAACTAAGGCTTATAGAGGTTAAGTGACTGGCTCAAAATCAAAGCCAGAATTCAGCTAAGAGTAAGACCCCAAAACCACCTTGTTAATCATAAATGATACCATCATTCACTTGCTATGTATTCTTTTTTCTTTTCTTTCT
Source organism: Indri indri (assembly GCA_004363605.1). NCBI lineage: Eukaryota > Metazoa > Chordata > Mammalia > Primates > Indriidae > Indri > Indri indri. The sequence continues at coordinate 16,555 of RJWJ010003859.1, read as the reverse complement.
TTTTTTGAGACAGCCTCGCTCTGTCACCCCAGGTGGCATTGGTGGCACCCAGCCTGCTATGTGATCTTGAGCAAGTCATGAAACCCCTCTAAATTTCAATTTCTGTATCAGTAAAATTGAACTACTGGGAAGAGTAAATGAAATAAAGTATGTACTACTACCATCATCTACCAGGTACTGCACTGAATGCCTACACCACACTGCATGAGCTCAGTAATGATGACTGCTGTTGTTCTATTAATACATATATTCCATACCATTCCACAGTGGTGGCTACTATTATTCTATATATATTATTCTCCAATTGTTTTACTGGCAATGCAATTCCAACCAAAATGCCAATAATTATATTTTAAAGGCAAATCTTTTCTTGTTCTTTCTCATATGTTAAAATACTAAAATATTTGGCAATCTCTATCAAATTTACCATTTACCACCTGACTCAGCAATCCTGCTTCATTTATTTACCCCCAGATATGTCTGCACATGTATGAAATTATATTAATATATACACAAGGTCACTTAAAATGTTAAAAGTACCTTTTGTACAAACAGGTCCTAATACAGTAAACATTCTGTGGCTTTGGAAAGTACTCCAATTTCCATTATCCTTACCTCTAACCTTTGTGTCTGATCCTTGCCCAAAAGGTCACGAACTTCTTCATTATATATTTCCAAATAAGACACTCGAACCAAAAATCTATAAATAAAATATCATTTTTAAAACATAAAAGATAGTAAAACATTTATAAGAACAGTTTTAAAATATTTATGAAATTATACCTATATGCCTTTCCTGTGTTTGTACTTCTCAATGTTAGCAAATAAAAGAATTCTCTTTTACCTCGTATCACCCTCTGCTTTTGCAATATGACCAAATATGTGAGCAAACGAATTGGGAATTATTCCTCTAAGTTCAGGAACAGCTCGAACACCTTCCATTGTAAAAGTTTTGCCTGTTCCAGTTTGTCCATATGCAAAAATAGTCCCTGAAAATGAGGAAGAGAATCGGTCACTTTTCAGAGTCTAACATGCTACAGAAAAATAGCTCTTAAAATTAATTCCTTTGACACTGATATAATTTCTTCCCTGGATTCAAAATTTATTCTAGCACAAATTCCACCTTTACGATCAACAATTACAGTAAGTACTGTGTGCCACATGAACAAAGCACTATTAAGGCACCAGAGTCAGTAAGACATTCCTAATTATTAATTTAAAAGTCCTAAGCCTTAAATGTAAAAATATTACAGTACAGCTAATTATGAAAAATTTCTTGTAATGTATACATTAATTACTTATTGTGGACATTAAATTGGAGAAGGCAGTATAAGTGCAGCAAAGGAATACAGGCTCTACAGCAGAAAAACCTCATTCTCAATCCACATCGGCACTGTTTAGCCACTTGACCTTGGACAAGTTATCTACCCAGAGACCGTCTTCTCCGTGGTAAAATGGGGATAAGAGTTACAGTTTTACATTAATAGCGAGAACCAAATGAAACAATTTACTTCAAGTGACCAACATGATGCCTAGCAGACAGTACCAGTAAATGATAGCTGTTTTCCTCTCAGTCCTAAAATAAGTACATTATTATTATTATTATTTTTGAGACAGAGTCTCACTCTGTTGCCTGGGCTAGAGTGCCGTGGCGTCAGCCTAGCTCACAGCAACCTCAAACTCCTGCACTCAAGTGATCCTCCTGCCTCAGCCTCCCAAGTAGCTGGGACTACAGGCATGTGCCACCATGCCCGGCTAATTTTTTCTATATATTTTTAGTTGTCCGATTAATTTCTATTTTTAGTAGAGATGGGGTCTCGCTCTTGCTCAGGCTGGTCTCGAACTCCTGACCTTGAATGATCCACCCACCTCGGCCTCCCAGAGTGCTAGGATTACAGGCGTGAGCCACTGCGCCCGGCCTAGTACATTATTTTTTGAAAAATTGTTTTAATGTAACAGCTATAAGAAAAAGGGGACGTTAACAAAAAGGTGAAATACAATTAACACAAGTAATTGCAGATACAGTTTAAACTTTCTAAATACCTACATTCATTCATTCAACAAATATTTACTATACACCTGTGGTTGGCACTTTGGTAGGTACCAGAGACAGTGACAAAACAAACACATCCTCAATCTTATGCTGTGTATAATCTTGGGAGGAGATATTGGTGGAATAATTACAAGCATGATGAATATTGAGAATGAGAAACACAGAGCTCTAGATGGGAATGCAGCAGTGGTCCTCAACCCCTTTGTGGCACCAGGGACCGGTTTCATGGAAGACAATGTTTCATGGACTGGGGGTGGGGGGTGGTTTCAGGATGATTCAAGCGCATTACATTTACTGTGTACTTTATTTCTATTATTATTACATTGCAATGTATAATAAAATAATTATACAACTCTCCACAATGCAGAATCTATTGCCGCCACTGATCTGACAGGAGGTGGAGCTCAGGCGTGATGCGAGTGACAGGAACGACTGTAAATGCAGATGAAGCTTCACTCACTCACCCAGCGCTCACCTCCTGCTGTGTGGCCTGGTTCCTAACAAGCCATGGACTGGTACCGGTCCACAACCCGGGGATTGGGGACCACAGGAGTAATGGATACAAACTAAGCAGAGGAATTAAAGTGGGTGGAAGGGGGAGGGGAGAAGTGAGTTTTAGATCTGAAATAAGAATCAAATAAGAACAGAGTGGACAGCCAGAGGCAAGAGGGAGAATGGAAATTTTGAGGAAATGAGACCAGAATGGAAAAAACTGAGAGGGAAAAGGAAAGTGGATGCAGACAGAGCCAGAGAAGCCAGCAGGGTCTTAATCACATAGGGCCATGAAGACCACATGACAGTGTTTAGACCTAATCCTAAAAGCAAAGTGAAACCATAGAATGATTTTTCAGTCAGAGGAGTGACATCATGATCGCTCTGGCTACACTGGCTAAACAAAGAATTAGAAGAAAGCAAGGGTAGATGTGGAGTAAACAGAGGGCTGGAGTGGTTGGCCAGGACACAGTGCAGTACGAGAAGACAGCCTAGGATGTGATAGCATAAATGAAAGCGGTTCCTCAACTCTTACTGCTCTTTTCAGTTAACCTCAACTTTTTTCAGACTTTTTTGTGAAGACAAATTAATCATACCAGCCTTTTCAGACCTTTCTGTGAAAACAATCATACCAGAAGCTATTTTTTACACATGGAAATAAAAAAGTCTCAATTTTTTCTTGTTTTGAAACTGACTGAATGTTTTGAACTCTGCCTTCAGGAATATAACTTACTGCATTCAAAGGAGCTGAAAGTATCATGAAAAGCTGAAAATATCATGAACTCATAGACTGAATTTCAGAACACACTGAATTATTAAATAAAGAATAAGGTTTATAAGGATAACAGCTACCATTTACTAATCATTTGCTATGTGCTAGGCCAAGTACTTTACGTTTCATTTTTACGCCAATCCTAAGAGGTAGGCACTATTTGTATTGCTATAGTTTATCTAGGGAAACAGAAGCTTTGAGAGGTTAAGTAACTTGCTCAATGTCATGTATATTAGGCTGCCTGAAATTGGCCCACAGCTCACTGATGCTGTTCAATTTTGTTTTTCATTTTATTTTTTTAATTAGAGGCGGGATCTTGCTCTGTCGCCCAGGCTGCAGTGCTGCAGTGCAGTGGCAGGATCACAGCTCCCTATAACCTCAAACTCCTGGACTCAAGCGATCCTCCCACCTTAGCCTCCCAAGTAGCTAGGACTACATACAGGTGCAAGTCACCATATTTGACTAATTTTTTTATTTTTTGCTAAGATGAGGTCTCACTAATTGCCCAGGTTGGTCTCGAACTCCTGTCTTCAGGCAATCCTCCTGCCTCAGCCTCCCAAAGTGCTGGGAGTAAGGTGCTAGCCTTGTTTTCGTTTTCTATTTTCTCTCCGGACTGTTTCTATTGGTTTGTTTTCAAGTTTACTATCTTTTCTTTCTTTTATATAGATCCATATTTCCATCTAATACCATTTTCCTTCTGCCTGAAAAACTTCCTTTAATATTTCTTATAGTACAGGTCTACTGGTGATGAATTCTTTAGTTTTTATAGTCTTAAAAAGCATTTATTTAACCTTTGTTTTTGAAAGATATTTTCACTGGATATAGGACTGCAGGTTGATGGTTTCTTCTTTCTATACTTTAAAGATATTGTTACTTTCTTCTCACTTGCATTATTTCTAACTAGAAATCTGCTTTCACCCATATCGTTGGTCTTCTATACATAAACATGACTTTCTCTGGTTGCTTTTTAAGACTTTTTTTTTTTTTTTTTTTTTTTGAGACAAGGTCTCACTCTGTTGCCAGGGCTAACATACAGTGGCATCATCATAGCTCACTGCAACCTCAAACTCCTGGGCTCAAGTGATCCTCCTGCCTCAGCCTCCTGAGTAGCTGGGACTACAGGTGCGTGCCACCATGCCTAGCTAATTTTTTAAAATTTTTTTGTAGAGACAAGGTCTCGCTGTTGCCCAGGCTGGTCTCCAACTCCTGGCTTCAAGCAATCATGCCACCTTGGCCTCCCAAAGTGCTAGGATTATAGGCGTTAGCCATCGCGCCTGGCCTGATTTGTTTATCACAGGTTTTGTGTAATTTGATTACGATGTGTCTTGGTGTGTTTTTCTTCATGCTTCTTGTCCTTACATTTCATTAAGCTTCTTGTAGTTTGCAGTTTTCATCAAATTTGGGAAAACTTCAGCCATTATTTATTTTCAAATACTTTTTCTGTGCCCAAAGTAGGCTTCAGAACAAAGAATGTTACCAGGGATTAAGAGAGTAATTTCATAATGAAAAAGAGGTTAATTCATCAAGAAGACATAAAAATCTTAAGCATTTATGCACCTACTCATAAGGTTTCAAAATACAGAAAGCAAAAACTGATAGAACTAAAAGGAATAGGCAAATCCAAAAATATAGTCAGAAAACTCATAGCCCTCTCACAATAATTGATAGGCAAAGTAGACAAAATAAGTACATACAAGATTTGAACAACACTACCAAACAAATTGACCTATTGGACATTTATAGAAGACTTTCATCCACCAAAAGCAGAATATTCACCCTTTCCAAGTACACACAAAACAGTTAATAGTAATCAACCATATTCTGGGCCATGAAATAAGTTTCAATAAATTTAAAAAGATTCAAGTCATATAGAGCATGTTCTGTGACTAAACTGGGATTAAATTAGAAATCAGTAACAGAATTTCTGGACAATCTCAAAATATTTGGAAACTAAGTAACACATTTCTAAAGAACCCAGGGATCAAAGTAAGGAGGTAGAGAGTATTTTGAACTGCATGAAAATGAAAACACAGTGTGTCAAAATCTGTAGGATACCACTAAAACACTACTCAGGGGTTAATTTATAGCATTAAATGAAATTAAATTTAAATTTAACTTAAATTTCTTTAAATTAAAGAAAAAACAGATAACCTGAATAGTCCTGTATCTATTTAAAAAAACTGAATCTGTAGTTAAAAACCTTCCCACAAAGAAAACTCCAAGGCCAGGTGGCTTCACTGATGAATTCTACCAAACATTTAAAGAATAAATAATACCAATTCTAGACAAGTTTTTTAGAAAATTGTAAAGAAGGGAATACATCCCAATTCATTCTATGAAACTAGCATTATCCTGATACCAAAAGCAGACAGAGACATTGGAAGAAAACTACACACTTATATTCCTCAGGAATGTAGATGCAAACATCTTAAATAAAACCTAGCAAATCAAATCTAACAATATATGAAAAGAACAACATAGCATGATAAAGTGGCAAAGCTACTTTCACATTTGAAAACCAATTAAGGCCAGGCACAGTGGCTCAAGCCTGTAATCCCAGCACTTTGGGAGGCCAAAGTGGGAGAATCACTTGAGTCCAGAGGCTTGAGATCAGCCTGGGCAACAGTGAGACCCATCTCTACAAAAAATAAAACCATTAGCTGAGTGTGGTAATGCATGCCTGCAGTCCCAGCTACTTGAGAGGCTGAGGCAGGAGAATTGCTTGAGCCTGAGAGTTTGAGGCTGCAGTGAGCTATGAGCATGACACTGCACTCCAGCCTGAGTGGCAGAGTGAGACCCTATCTCTCTCTCTCTCTCTCTCTCAAAAAAAAAAAAAAAAAAAAAAAAATCAATGTAATTGACCATATTAATAAACTTTTACCCAAAAAAACATGATTTCAATGGGTGCAGGAAAAACTGCATTTGACAAAATCCAATATACTTTACAAAAAACTCTCAACAAATGAAGAACAGAAGCAAACCTCCACAATCTGATAAAAGGTATCCGTGCAATACCTATAAATAACATCCTACTTACTAGTAAAAGAATGAATGCATTTTCTCCAAGATCAGGAACAAGACCAAAACGTCCACTCTCACCACTTCTATTCAACATTTACTAGAGGTTCTAGCCAGTGAAATCAGGCAACAAAAAGAAATTAAAGGTATACAGACTGGAAAGAAAAAAATAAAAATTGTCTTTACTTTCAGATAACAATCTTATATACAGAAAATCTTAGGGAATTTACCAAAAAAAATAATAATAACCAAAACAAAAAATCTACTCGAATTAATAAGTTTAGCAAGGTTGCAAGATACAAGGTCAATATACAAAAATCGATTGCAAACCACAATGAAAATCAATTCAAACCCACTAGGATGACTATCATCGAAAAGACACTAACAAATGTTGGCAAGGATGCGGAGAAATTGGAAACCTCACATGTTGCTAATGGGAATGTAAAATGGTGCAGCTATTGTGGAAAATAGTTTGCAGCTTCTTGAAAGGCTAAAGAAAGTTATCCCATGACCCAGCAATTCCACTCTTAGGTATATACCCAAAAGAATTAAAAACATATGTTCACACAAAAATTTGTACAAGAATGTTCAAAGTAACATTATTCATAATAGCTAAAAAATAGAAACAACACAAACATTCACCAATAAATGGATAAACAAAATATGGTGTATCTCTACAACGAAATATCACTCAGCCAGAAAAAGTAATGAATTGCTGATACATGCTGCAATAGGGATGAAGCTTGAAAGCGTTATCGTAAGTGAAAGAATTCACTCACAAAAGGCCATATATTGTATAATTCCATTTATAGGAAATGTCCAGAATAGGCAAACTCATAGATATAGAAAGCAGATTAATGACTGCTTGGCTAGCAGAATGAGGTGGGTGCTGGATTAGGAATGACTGCTAATGGACACAGGGTTTCTTTTTGGGGTGATGAAAATATACTGGAAACAGAGAGTGGTGACAGCTGCACAGCACTGTGAATGTACTAAAAACCTATGAAATGTACACTGTAAAATGGTTAAAATAATAAATTTATGTGGTTTGAATTTCATCTCAATAAAAAAGCTACCTAAAGAAATCAACTGCATTTCTATACATTAGCAATGTACAATCCAAAAATGAAATTGTGGAAACAATTCTATTCACAATAGCATCAAAAAATACTTAAGACTAAATTAATCAAAAGCAGTGCAAGACCTACACACTAAAAGCTACAAAATACCAATGAAAGAAATTAAGCAAAACATAAATAAATGGAGAGAGATATCATGTTCATGGATTGGAAGACTCAGTATTATCAGAATAACAATTGAACACAATCCCTATCAAAATCCTAGGAGGATTTTTGTAGAAATTGATAAGGTGATTCTAAAATGTATATGAAAACACAACTGACTCAGTAAAACCAAAACAATTTTGAAAAAGAACAACAAATTTGAAGAATGTATACTACCTAATTTCAAAATGTATTATAAAGCCACAGTAATGAAGACAGGATAGACATGGAATTGAATAGACAGTCCAGAAATAAGCCCGCACAACTGTAGTCAACTGATTTTGGACAAAAGTGCCAAGTTAATTCAACAGGGAAAGAACAGTCTACTCAACAAACGATGCTGGAACAAGTGGATATCCATTGGCAAGAAGAAAAAATAAAGTAAGGAAAGAAAGAAAGAAAAATTTGGATTCTATCTCACCCAATATAAAAGTTAACTCAAAAAGACCTAAAACTATTCAATTTCTAGATGAAAACATAGGAGAAAATCTTTGTGGCCTTGGGTTTGGCAAAAATTTCTTAGGTGTATTACCAAAAGCATAATCTATTTTTAAAAAACTGATAAACTGAACGTACAAAATTCAAAACATTTTCTCATCAAAAAACATCATTAAGAAAATGAAAAGATAAGCCACAGACTGGGAGAAAATATTTGCAAATCACATTATCTGATCAAATATTTCAAACTAGAAAATACAAAGAATAAGAAGATAGTCCACGACATTTTTAAAATATTCAAAATATTTTAAGAGACATTTCACCAAAGAAGACATTCAAATGACTAACAATTACAGGAGTAGATACTCAACATCATTAGTCATTAGGTAAACACAAGTTCAAATACAATGAGATAGCACTACACATCCTTTAGAATGGCTATAATTTAAAAACTTTACAATCTAAGTGTTGTCAAGAATGTAAGGAAACTGGAACCCTCATATAGTACTGGTGGGGGAAAAAAAGTAGTACAGTCACCACTTTAGAAAACAGACATTTATGATTGGACTCCGCAATTTCACTCCTAAGTATCTATCCAAGAGAAACTTCAAAATGTCTGCACAAAGACGTACATAGGAAGGTTCACAGCAGCATTATTTATAGTAGCCAAAAGACCGGAAACAATCCAGATTTCCATCAGCTGGTGAATGCAAAAACAAAATGTGGTATACTCATACGATGGAATACAATTCAGCAATAAACAGGTACAAACTACTGATATATTGAAAAGATGGGTGAACTTCAAAAACATTATGCTAAGTGAAAGAAAACATTCAAAAATGACATATTATATGACATGACTTAGGTGAAACTTAAAGAAAAGGCAAAACTACAGTGACAGAAAGCAGATCAATGGCTGCCCGGGGAGGAACTGCAGACAGAGGAGCTTTTGGGGATGATGGGAGTGTTCCAAACTGGACTGTGGTGATGGTTTCACAACTGTATATATTTACCACAACTCGACAAACTGTAGAGTTACAATAAGTGAATTGATGGTGCATAAATGATGCCTTGATAAAGATGTTTTTAAAAAAGTAAATATATAAAGTATTCACTTACCATTGTAGCCTTCAAGAACAGAATCAATAATAGGTCTTGCAGTTAAGTTATAAACATCAAGTTGTTTACTCTCCGGTCCAAACACAGTATCAAAAGTAAATGTCTTTGGAGGCTCATTGGAAGAGTCGGTCTTATGCACGGTGATGGTCCCCCTCATCTCATCCACGCTGACAGCCTGTTTGTAGCACATGGATTTCTCTCTCTCATTGAGGGGCCGACACCTAACAACCACCTTCACATTATCGCAGCTTTCTGGCTTCTCTGATTTATTGATCTGGTGGAGACAATATTTACAAAAAATGAAAAAGAACATTTACTTTTACCCTCAACAGATTAAATCTATAATTTGAAAAAGGCTACTTTGCCATCTCAGTGCCTTGCACACATTAAGGATTTTTATAAGCATTTATTAAACACAAAGATCTTACACATATATAGAAAAAGCTTATTAAAAGATACAAAGAGGAAAATAGTTTCTTTTACACAAAAGAGGGGAGAAAAATATCTAATTTACATTTGTAGTAAATGCTGTAGAAGCAGAAAAGGAACCGGTATATTACAGACTGTCTTTCTGCACAAAACTCCCTGACATCCTGAGTTTCCTGACTATAGGAAAACACATGTGAACATGGTTAACAAATTTAATTCAAGAATATAGCAGGTCCTTTGTTTCCCTGAGATTTCTAGTTTTATTTCCTATAATGCATTAGTAAAACGTTTTCTATCATGTGAAAATCCATATATGGCTTATCTTCTCTACAGAAGACAGTAAGTTAAAGACAGAAAAGAAAATCTAATGGCAGAGAAAAATGTCATAGTATGACCTAACCTTATGAATATTTGTATATGGGCTTATTCCAGAAGACACTTTGCCTGGCTAGTTCTGCCACAGCCACGGCTGGGCGTCTTGGCCTTTTCGAGTCACCACGCTCCTTCTCCCCACTGGCCTTTCCATGTGCTGTCCCTTCCGCCTAGAACATTCCTCAGTACCCCCTTCACTTAGTTAACATCTGTTTATCCTTCAGATCTCAACAGCCACTTCATCTGTGAAGAATGCCCTGACCAGGTCAAATACTTTTATAGGCTCTCAGAGCATCCTGCACACCCTTCATGGACACGATTTTACTTTTGTTTGTTCCTTATCTGATTAACATCTGTCTTTCTCTGTCTACATCAGAGGTTGCAAACAGGGAGTCAAGGGGCTGAATTCAGCCCACAAATTTCTTCTGTTAGACTCATAGTATTTAAAAATCTTTTGAATTAGTTGCTAAAATTGAGAAATTTCACAAAACAACAATTTCTAAAGTCTCTTGAAAAAAACAGATGATCTGATACCTGCAGGCCATCATTCCTACATGGCAACACTTTCCAATTCCCCAGAATCTATTTCCATCTATTGCAGGACACCCACCCACTTCATTAAGGTTACGTGTCTTAGCTCCGTAAATGTGTACGATTTTCACCTGTGCCCAATAAGGCGAGCTTCTCTTTCCTGGTTTTGCTCAATATTGCATCTCCAGTGCCTAGCCTGCGGTTGGCGCACCATATTTATTAAATGAATTAACTTGAAAGCAATGAACAAGAACAACCATAGAACATTTAATGCTAAATATCAACCACTGTCCTTCAAGTCTCCTGTGCATTATCTTATTTCACCCCGATAGCAACGCCAAGACGAAAAGTTTAATTACGTGGCAACTAAGGACCCAGACAGATTAAATAATTGTCTGAGGACTCACAAGCAGTAAGTAACCGGCCATGGCTCAAGTTTCCTCCGTGACCCTTATACTGGGCTCACAATGTCCCATTACTAAGTGCACAACGGCGATCTGTGAAATCCTGGAAGACAACGCGGCACGACCGCCACACGAAGACACCTACAGGTTACACTCCGCACTGCGAGCGAAAGCGCCCCAAGAGGAATGACAGCTCGAGCCTGGCAGAGTCTGAGTCAGGGGCCTGGACCGGGGCAGGCGGCCTCCGCTCCGCAGCCTTCCGGAGCTGGGCCCGCGGCGGGCGCGGGGCTGCGGCGCGTCCAGAAGGACCCTCCGCGCCGCTCCCAGAAGCCCAGGTAGGGCGGGGAGCCGGAGCGCATCCCCCGGCACCGCGCCCTTATGACCAGCAGCGCAGGCCCCGCGGCTCGCAGCCGCGACGGAGGCAGCAGGACCCGCCCCCGGGCCCCTCCCAAGGCCGGCTGGACCCCCGTGGACCCCGGGCTGACCCGCCCAGGCTCCCGAACCGCCCAGGCCCACCGGGCCCGGCCCTGACCCGCCCCGCCCCGGCCGCCCGTTCGCCCGCTCCGCGCCTCCATGGCAACGGCCGCGCCTCCGGGCCAGGCCGCTGGGATGAGGAGAAACCCCACGGCCGAGCGACTCTCCTCACCGGCATCGTGGCCCCCTCCCGTGCCCGGCGGACGTCCCCGCTCGGGGTGCAGCCCAGCGACACCCGGTTCGCGGGAAAGGCTTGCCGGAGACGACCGAAACCCCTCCTCAGCGCTCTCGAGCCTGCGGCTCCGCGGGCGAGAGCGCGCAGTGCGCAGGCTCACGCCGAGCCCGCCCCGCCCCAACCCCGGGCTCCCTCGGCCTCTTGAATCGCGCCTGCGCGGAGGCCTTTAGCGCCCATCTCCTAGGACGCCGGACAGAGGCTGCGCCTGCGCAGTGCTGCCGTTCCGAGGCGCTGGAACGCTGACCCGCGCTGAGGCGGGGACGCCTGGCAGCTCCAGGGTGGGGGGAGGCTCTTCTTATAAATTGCAGGGCCCAGCTTCTGGCGCGTGCGACACCCCGAATATTAAAAACAACAACGGCAACTGTACACCGTGTCCCACCTAAAGTCCTTGCTTGACTGCTCACGTATTCGTGACCTGGTTTACTGGAAGGTGAGCTCCTGAGGAGCTTGCCGGTGTTCTCGCGTGTATCTCCAGAGCCTGGAATGGAGCCGGGCAGAGTGGCTTTCAGTAAATATCTGTGAAAGAACCCATGATCCATCCTCTTTCCAGTCTGAACCTCTCCCCTCATTTCAAGTTTTTCATGTCCAAATTTGAAATTTTAATCTCCATTCACCCTGCCACCCCACTCCACCCGTTAGGAAAAAAAGAAAGAAAAAAAAGGCTCCCTCTCAGACTTCCCTCATCTCAGTAAATGGAAGCTGAATTCTGACGATTGATCAGATCAAAACCACAGTCTCTGTCTCTCATTCCCCATATCCAGTCCTTCCATGGAGAGCCCGGTGGATCTCTCTTCCGAGTGGAACCAGAATTCGGCCGCTCCGGACTAGCAGCACCTCCACCACCTCTCACACGCATTACCGCGACTGCGCAGAACTGGTTTCTCTAATGGCACACTTGTTCCCTTTCAGTACTAGTATAATACATTTTCAACAAAGGAGCCAGAGTGATGGTGTTAAAACATGAATCAGATATTGTCTTTTCTCAGCTCAAAACTCTCCATTGATGTGGGGGGTTGCTGAGGAAGGAAGATGGCTCGAGCCCAGGAGGTCAAGACCAGCCTGGGCAACATGGCAAGACCCAGCTCCACAAAAATTTTTTTTAATTAGCTGGGGTTGGTGGCACGTGCCTGTAGTCCCAGCTACTCCGGAGGCTGAGGTGGGAGGATCACTTGAGCCCAGGAGTTTGAGGCTGCAGTGAGCTGTGATTGTGCCACTGCACTCCGGCCTGGGCGATAGAGTGAGACCCTGTCTCTAAAGAAACAAATAAAGAAAAACCCTCCATTGATTTCCATCTCATAGAGTAAAAGCTACAAGCCCTCCCTCCAGCTCCTAGTCCTCTCTCCTTTCCTCTTCTGCTCCAGCCTCACCTGGCATCCTTGCTTCATCCAACATTGCAGGCATGCTTCCATTTTTGCATGCAAGGGCTATGTGCTTGCAGTAGGAACTAATAAAAATAACTGTAAAGCATTTTATTTAGTACCACTGTACTGTTATAAGTGCTTTACTCTTTTTTTAGTTGATTTAACCCATACAATAAACTTTAGAAGTAGGTACTATTTATTATCATCATTTTACAGACAAAGAAACTGAGGCACAGGGCCAAGGTCATGCATGTGGGCAATGACAAAGCCAAGATCCAAACCCACGCAGCCTGGAAAGCTCTTTCCCTAGACAGCCACCTGACTCACTCGCTCACCTTGTCAGAAAGTCTTTGTTCATGCAGTAACTTCTCCAGGAGCCCTAACATAACCTCCCTATTTAAAATTCCAACCTTCAGCCCCAGCTCTTCTTCCCTCTCTACTTTGTATTTCTCCATAACACTTATAACAATCTGATATTTTATATATATATATATATATATACACACACAAGCTTTACTGAGATATAATTCATATACCATATCATACAATTCACTAATTTAAAATGTACAAGTCAGTGGTTTTTATTATGTACATGGAGTTGTACAAGCATAACCAGTCGATTGAAACATTTTCATCACTCCAAAGAGACATCTGTACTCATAGCAGTCACTCCTCCCCTTCTCCCTGCGCCCCCACATCCCAAACACCAATCTACTTTCTGTCTCTATAGATTTGCCTATCCTGCACATTTCATATAAATGAAATTATACAATATGTGGCCTTTTTTGAATGACTTCTTTTACTTATAATAATGTTTTCAAGCTTCATCCCTATTGTAGCAAATATCAGCAATTCATTCCTTTTCATGGCTGAATAATGTACATTTTTTATCTAATTGTCTTTGAAGGACATTTAGGTTGTTTCTACTTTTTGCGCTATCATGAATAATGCTGCTACAAGTTTTTGTGTGAACATATGCTTTCATTTCTCTTGGGTATACACCTAAAGGTAGAATTGCTGGGTCATTTGGTAACTCTAATGTTGAACATTTTAAGCAACTGCTAAATTGTTTCCCACAGTGACTGCACCATTTTTAACTCCCACTGGCAATGTATAAGGTTTATGATTTCTCTGCATCCTCACCAACACTAGCTTTTGTATAAAATAGTATATATCATTGTGATTTTTTTATTTTAATTTACTTGATGACTAACGATGTTGAGCATCTTTTTGTGTGCTTATTGACAATTCGTATGACTTCTTTGGAGAAATGTCTATTCAAATCCTTTACTCATTTTGTCTTTTTGTTATTAAGTTGTAAGAGTTCTTTATATATTATAAATGCAAATCCTTTTTCAAATATATAATATGCAGATATTTTCCCCATTCTGTGGGTTTTCTTTTTACCTTCCTGATAGTGTCCTTGGAAGCACAAAAGTTTTTAATTTTGATGAAGTCAAATCTATATATTTTTTCTTTTGTTGTTGTGCTTGTGGTGCATATGTAAGAAACCATTTTCTAGCCCAAGGTCATGAAGACTTACTCTTGGAAGAGTTTTATAGTTTTAGCTCTTACATTCAGGTCTATAATCTGGTTTATTTTTGTATATGGTGTGATGGAGGGATCCAGCTTCATTCTTCTGCATGTGAATATCTAGCTGTCCTAGCACCATTTGCTGAAAAGACTCTTCTTGTCTACCCTAAATGCACCCGATACCTGATCTTGTCTGAAAAGACTATTCGTTGTTGTGTGTGTTTGTTTGTTCTTTTGAGACAGGGTCCTGCTCTGTTGCTGGGACTAGAGTGCCGTTGTATCATTATAGCTCACTGCAACCTCAAACTCCTGGGCTCAAGCAATCCTCCTGCCTCAGCCTCCCAAGCAGCTGGGACTACAGGTGTGTGCCACCACACCCAGGTAAGTTTTTTGTTTTGTTTTGTGGGATTTTTTGTAGAGAAAGGATCTCAATATTGCCCAGACTGGTTTCGAACTCCTGGGCTCAAGTGATCCTCCCACCTTGGCCGCCCAAAGTGCTAGGATTACAGGCGTGAACCACTGTGTCTGGCCTGAAAAGACCAGTCCATTGGCATATATGTCTATCCCAATACCAGTACCACACTGTCTTGACTACTATAGCTTTGTAGTAAGTTTTGAAATCCCATAGTATGAGATTTTGTTCTTTTTCAGTTTTGTTCTTTTTCAAGATTGTTTTAGCCATTCTGAATCCCTTGCACTTCCCTAGGAATTTTAAGAACACTTTGTCAATTTCTGCAAAAAGGCAGTTGGAATTTTACCAGGGAATATGTTGAATCTGTAGATCAATTAGGGGAGCACTGCCATTTTAACAATTTATGTCTTTCTTCTCATGGACACAGAAGGTCTTTCTATTTAGTTAGATCTTGTTTAATTACTTTTGATGATGTTTTGTAGTTTTCAATGTACAAGTTTTATATTTTTTATTATATTTATTCCTAAACATTTTATTCTTTTTATGCTGTTGTAGGTGGAACTGGTTTCTTAATTTCATTTTCAGATTGTTCATTGGTAATGTATAGAAATAAAATTAACTTTTATAGTACATTGATCTTGTACTATGCAACTTTTCTGAACTTATTTATTCTTCTAATAGTGTTTTTAGTGGATTCCTTAAGATTTTCTGTATACAAGATCATATCATCTGCAAATAAAGATAGTTTTACTTCTTCCTTTCTAATGTGGATGCCTTTTACTTCTTTTTCTTGCTCAACTGCCCTGGCTAGAACCTCCTGTACCTTGTTGAACAGAAGTGGTGAGAACAGACATCCTTGTCGTGTTCCTGATCTTAGTTGGAAAACATTCAGTCATTTACCATTAGATATGGTGTTAGCTGTAGGTTTTTCATAGATACTCTTTATCAAGTTGGAAATTTTCCTAGTTTATGGAGTATTTTTTATTATGAAAGGATGTCAGATTTTGTCAAATGCTTTTTCTGGATCTGTTAAGATGATCACGTGTTTTTGTCCATTATCAGATATATATTGATTTTCGGATGTTAAACCATGTCAGCATCAGAGCGATTCTTCCCTCACAGAATAAGCTGAGGTGGGGAGCAAGCGCTTTTTAGAAGGACACTGATCCCATCGTGTGGACCCCACCCTCACGACCTCAGCGAACCCTAATTACCTCCCAAACGCATCCTCTCCAAATACCATCACATTGGGGTGAGGACTTCAACATGTGAATTTTGGGAGGACACATTCAGTCCATAATACAGCCCTAGCAGACTAATGCAATTATTTAGTCCATTCACATTTAATGTTATTATTGATAATATTTAAGTCTGCCATTTTGCTTTTTTTTTTTTACTTTTTTTTTTTTTTTTTTTTTTTTTTTTTTTTATTTTTTTGAGACAGAGTCTCACTCTCTTGCCTGGGGCGAGTGCCGTGGCATCAGCCTAGCTCACAGCAACCTCAAACTCCTGGGCTCAAGCAATCCTACTGTCTCAGCCTCCCGAGTAGCTGGGACTACAGGCATGCGCCACCATGCCCGGCTAATTTTTTCTATATATATTTTTAGCTGTCCGATTAATTTCTTTCTA
>RJWJ010003858.1:0-81744 GCA_004363605.1 Indri indri | reverse complement strand
TAATTACAGTATTCATATTTTCTCAAGTTTCAAAAAAATGCCCTAATTAGTACATACAGACACTAAATTTGAAAGGGTTATTACATTTTTTCTGGTGTAGTTTGCTTACAGAAATTATTTACAATTTAATAGCATTGAAAACTTTTGTGCAATATACTTATTTAACAGATCCCTTAGTGATTCAAATTGTACTGGGTGAAGTCAAGAGACAGCTTTTGTGGAAATTATTTTATAATTTTATTGTCTTGTTTCCTAGATCATAAAGAATATCATGTTTTCTCTTTCTTTGCTGAACTGCTAGAAGACCTATTCTCTAAAATGTATTGCTTCACTTATTTCAGCTTTTCCTCCCTCGACTGCTATGATGAAATAACAATCTAATAGCTTTTACAATATGAAGTTTATACTAGTTCTGTTTGGTGCATCAGGCTGCAAATAGTATATACTCATCAAGAGTTTTCTTTGAAATAAGGATAGTGTACTTTGCCAAGAGAACGGAAAAAACTATGATTAATAAGCAAAAGTTAAGGATGAAAATGTCTTGGAGTAAGCAATATACTTTTCAGATTAACAGGAAGGAACCAAAACTCAAGATAGGGTTTTAAGAAAATTCCCATCTGTTGTGAATTAGTTCAGGTCTCTTGACCTGAGTAAATTATATTTCTGGGGGTTAATGGTATCTTTGAATGGGATTGCTGAGCCACTCTTGGTTATCTTTGAGGACATGTAGAAAGTAAGAAGATAATGTAAAAATACCATTCTATGTATAAAATGCCCATAAATTACAACCTGTGAGCTTTATTTTAATCCTTGACAAGATTTTAGAATATATTATTAAAGGGTGGTTTGTAAGGATATATTAGAGAAAACAGTAACTCTTGGACCAATTTTATGTTCACTAAGAGGTAGCATGTAGGCCTTGCCATTTCATTTTGTATAGGGTTACTAGACCCAGGAACTGATTAGGCATAGCATATATGGACTTTATGAAGGCATTTGACAAAGCATGTCATAATATTGCTGAAGATAGTATAAATAAATATAGGCTAGTTACAAAGATAATTGGACAGTTTAATAACAAGACGAAGAGCTGTACCTGAAATGTACTGAGTAATGGATTAGTATCAACCAAGGTGATATGACATGGTGTGGAGATCTGTCCTCAACTTTGTCATATTCAACATTTTAAAATCAATGAGTTAGAGGGATAAAATGGCTGATAAGGATCAAATTTGCAAAAGACACAAAGCTTAGAATTTCCTGGATACAAAAAGTAGCTAAAGGCTGAGCCTAAGACATACACATATATTTATATTTACATTTGTTGTTCTGCACTTGGATCTGAAAAGCCAAATACTCACCTAATAGAATGGAATGTATTGGTTTCAAGGAATAGGTAGCTTAAAGGAGAAGAGAGAAAATAGTAGTAGAGGAAGATTGGGCATGGATCCTAAAGGACAATCAGGACAGCTAGATCT
Organism: Indri indri; assembly: GCA_004363605.1. Lineage (NCBI taxonomy): Eukaryota > Metazoa > Chordata > Mammalia > Primates > Indriidae > Indri > Indri indri. The sequence goes on along the minus strand of RJWJ010003858.1, from coordinate 80,266 downwards.
TAACAGGGACTGAAGTGAGGAACTGGAAGGTCATCGGGTATAAGACAGTGACTGATTCCATTTTTTTTTCCTCTCTCTCTGGAGCCACAGTGTCTTTGTCTCAGCTTCTCTCTGTGTGTCTACACATTCTTCTCTCTCATTCCAGTAATGTGGCTTACTCTGTATCTTGTACATGACCCTTTTCTCTTATGGCTGCCTCAAAAGTGACCTAAATGCCTGGATCTTCAACATTTTCAGGCTTAGTTGCCTCATCTCAGTTTAGGGCTTGGTGCTTCTGTGTCCAATATTCAATCCTGGTCCACTAATCACCTGTGGCTAGGATAGATGGGTAGAGGAAGTCATAGTCACCAAACATAGCAGCAGCCAGGGCTCTGGAAAGTGGATTCTTTAAAAGGAGGAAATAGGTGAGAAGGGAATGTTTGGTATATTCAGTAAAATGAGATGTGGGTTTTTACTGCAGTATTTTTTTATTTAATATAAAATCCAGTTATAGTATATAATAGCAGCATATAATTGCGAAAAATACAAAAGACCAATGTGATCTAAGTTTGCATTATAAGATATCAATATTGTTAATGATATTACTAATGAGCTAGAATGTGAGAAGTTTGAGTCCTCTCTTACTCTGTTTTAGTGAGACCAACCAAGCTGAATTATTCAATTCCGGGCACCATACTTTTGAAACACATATTGAACACTGGAACAAGTTCAGAGAAATCTAGAATGAGGAGAAACTAAGCTGAAGGAATTGGAAGTGTTGACCTGGAGAGGAGAAGACATGGACTGTTCCTGATGGCTGTCTTTAAACATTAAAAAGACCTTTGTGAGAAAGAGTCCTGGGGTTGGTCCACGTGGTTACTAAGAGGACTAGGACCAATGGATGCTCCAGGGAGACAGATTTGGGATGAGTGTGAGAAAGAATTTCCTGAGAGACAAAAGTGGCAGAAGGTGGAACAGGCTGCTTTAGAAAGTAGTTTCCAGCATTTGGGATGTTAAAATAGAGGCTGAACAACAACATATCTAGGTTGGAATAAACTCAATGAAGCCATCTAGAGCTTGAACCAGGTTATCTTTATGATTTCTTTCAAACCTCATGTTTTATGAATCTATAAATTTGGTATCAGTGGCAATTAGATGATTGATGTAGTCATTCATCTATATCCCATGGTATTGTATTATGGTGTTTAATTTAGAATTTTTATTATTAAAGTTTAAATGAGCCAAATTTTGCTTTATAAAAATTTATTTCTTCCAGCCAACATTTGTGTAATGGCATTGATAGGCAGATATGGTGGCAACTACTCTTAGTTACAGGAGCAGTTTTTACAGTCTCAAGGGGGGTTGTATTAAGAGTAAATACTCATTGAATAACCTAAGAATTGATTTCAATTTACTGCCCTGAAGCAAGTATTTTATGAAGCTGTCTCTTATCCTTTGTGAATAGCAAAACAAGCAGAGGCTACTTGAGAAAGAAAAAAGAATTCTCTCTCTCTCTTGACTTTGCTGAAATTCCATTTTTCACTGCCCATATGCTGGCCACTTTATCTGAAGGAAATAAGAAGATTTAGCTGACATACACCTGGTAGATAAATATAATACAAATGGCTAAAGGCATAGGTGCTGGTTTAAAATAGACCTGGTTTTTAGTCCCAGCTTCTCCACATATTAGCAGGTTATTTAACTTCAGTAGTCTCAGGTTTTTAAAAATAATCTATAAAATGGGTATAACCATATGTACAAAGAGAAAAGAACTGATTTAGGGAGAAGAGATTAGGTTCAAAGTGTTTTTCCTATTTGTAGGCTTATGACAAAATGTTAAGTTCTATAAAAATCATAAATGCTGAAACTGAACAGGAACTTAGAGTTCATTTGGTCCAATGCCATAATTTTACAAAAGAAGAAAATAAGATCTGAAAAAGCCAAGAGGCATCTCCAGGATCACAGACAGTTGGCAGTGAAAAGCCAGAGATTGCCTCCCACTTCATGGAAAACTGATCTTAAAACAAGAATTGTAAAGATGTTTTCACCATTTTAAGTTTTATTTTCTGAAAAATATTTCAAGAGTAAATCTTTCTTAGAGATACCATGGAGAAATAATTACTCTGGAAGACTCTTCTAATTCTAAGATTTTGTGTCAGAGTCAATATGCCAGTTTAAAAAATTTTATGCAGATGTAGGCAATGTCATAATTATTGCTCCATGGCATAGTATACTATATATTTACTTCATTCGACCAGCATGGTTGCAATAATATCTTCTGTTGAACTTTATTTTTCAGATTTTAAAAAATATCATTTTAGTAAGTATATGTTCTATTTCCTAGATGTCACCTGAAGAAAAAGTTTGTAAGTATTGTGGAGTCAGCTATCTAATTCTGCATGAATTTAAGGATATGGAAGAAAAAGTAAAAGCAATGGAAAAAGAGATGAAATTTTATCAAGGAAGTATAGAACGTGAAAAGATACTTCAAGAAAAACTACAGTCTCTTAGCCAAGATTTTGAACAGTACAAAATTGACAATGAATCCAAAATAGAAAGGTGGAGTATGTTTTTCTTTTCTATCATTTATTTAGTTTGAAGGAAAACTACAGAAAACAGACATTGTATGATTTTCTAGAATTTCTCTATATCAGGTATAATTTATTCTTTAATACATTTGAGTTCATTTATTAATTATATTAATGATTTTAAACATAATTGCTAATTATAGTCTGAAGCATTCTTTTGAGGCATATATTTACTGTCTGAATAATTAGAAACCAATTAATCCAGTAACTATAAATTGAGATGGATCAAATTTTTCCCCCAGATATCTTATTATTAATAGAAATATTTGTCTATTAAAAATCAGGTGAATTTTTTTTTTTTTTAAAGAGACAAGATCTCACTCTGTCACCCAGGCTGGAATGTAGTGATATGGTCTGAGTGACATGACCCTTTTCCTCAGGCTAAGGAGGTGCAGGTGGAGGGTGGTCATGTAACTGAAATGATGCCAATGAGACTCTCTCTTCTGGGATTTGAATCTTAAAGGAAATGATGTAAGGAAGAAAATGTTGAGCTAATTCACCCCAAAGAGACTTCCCCAGAGCCCTGAATAAGCTATGTTTCCTGTCCATTTCCAAAGCCAGGGTACTTAAGTTTTTTTTTCTTTCAGTGAGCTACCACCTCATACTCTTCCAATAAATTCCTTTTTTTATTAATGTTAGTGTTAGAGTAAGTTTCTGTCATTTGCAACCCAAAGAACTTAGCATAGGACACTAACTGACCAGAATTTGGCATAGAATATTATTTGAAAATGTGTATAGAGAGAAGGAGTGCAAAAAATACAGCAAAGTAAAAAGACAAGCAACCATGAGCAAATATTCACAAAAGATATAAACAAAGTATAACGCCAAAATTATATTAAAAATTCCTACAAATAAACAAAAATAACCCATTAAAACTGGGCAATATATATATGTAGGTAATCAATACAGGAAGAAATAGAAATGTCTAATAAACATGAAAAAATGTTCAGCCTCATGAGCAAAAAAGAAATACAAATTAGATAACCATTAAGCAGCATTTTTTTCACTCAAGAGATTGAGAAGAATTAAGAAGATTCCAATATTAACAAAATGTAGGAAAATGACCACTTTATAAACTACTGGAAAAATAAAAAGTAATACTATCTTCTCAAAAGACAATTTGGTATAATACCTATTAAGATTTCATATTGGTGTTTGCTTACTTTCAGCAATTTCACTTTTAGGAATTTATCCTATGGAAAAACATATGTTCACAAGAATATACATATAAATACTATATGTAATAACAAGAATTGGAAATATTATAAATGTTGAAAAGAAAAATGATTACATTATGGCATATTCTAAGAAAGGAAAACGTTGCTGTAGTTAAGAACAAGATAGATCTATATGCATTAACATGGAACAATTTCCAATATATATAGTTAAGTGGCAAACATAAGTCACAGAATGATATATTTAATATATTGCTTATGTTAAAAACTAGCCTATTAAAAGATAAAGAATAAGGAAATCCGTATATAATAAATGTAATGATACAATGAAAGATCTAGCAAGATACACACTGAACCATTGAAAGTGGTATTACCTCCAGTAAGAAGATGACAATCAGCAGGGAGTAAAGGGACTTTCTTGGCTTTTATTCTATGCACTTCTTTTACTTCACATGTTTAGTATTACTTGTGTATAATACGTTTTATTAAAGAAAGTAGAGTATGAATAACAACAAACAAAAGAATCTCTGGCAGGCAAAAATCCTCTAAATTAAAAACTTTAAACAATACTTCAAATTTTTTAATTTTTCCAGGCAAATATTATAAAATACTTTATTATTCAGATTTGAAACTGAAGAAACTATGAGAAAAAATTTTCTGCATAAAGGGCTAAGAAATATCTGGCTCAACTGGCATTTAATGTAATTACATACTTTTATATAAAATTTAATAAAAATAATTCATTCTAAGAGGTTTAAGAAAGTTTCTTTTACATACATATGATATTTATTAAATTCGTTAGCTCAAGGTCTACTAATATTTACTGTTACTTTAAATCTAGAAATTTTCATTCATAGGAAAAAGGAAAAATCATAAAACACCAGCAAAAACCCTTCTATTGGAAGTGTCTTTAGGCAGACTAAATTGCTGATTAGATCCTACAGCATTAGGAATCCATTCTTTAATTTTATTCCAATTTCAATCACTTAAAATCACCCACTAATTTTAATGTCTTGGCATCCTTTTCAAAACGTGAAAGACTTAGTCTATAAATCTAAAAATTCAAAGCCATTTAAAAATAAATGTTAGCAGCTGGGTGTGGTATGGTAGCTTCTGCCTGTAATCCTAGCACTTGGGGAGGCTGAGATGAGAGGATCACTTGAGGCCACAGGAGTTTGAGACCAGCCTGAGCAATACCGCAAGACCCCATCTCTACAAAAAATGAGCCAGGTGTGGTGACATGGCCTGTAGTCCCAGCTACTTGGGAAGTTGAGGTGGGAAGATAGCTCGAGCCTAAGAGTTTGGGGTTGTAGTGAGCTATGATCATGCCACTGTACTGTAGCCTGAGCGACAGAGCAACACCTTGTTTTTTAAAAAAAGTTAGGTACCCAAAACTACCAAAATTAGGCTGGGTACGGTGGCTCACACCTGTAATCCCAGTACTTTGGGAGGCTGAGGCAGGAGGATTGCTTGGGCCCAGGAGTTTGAGGTTGCGGTGAGCTATGATTGGGCCACTGGACTTCAGCCTAGGCAACAGAGTGAGACCCTGTCTCAAAAAAACAAAACAAAACAAGAAGGGAGAATAGATTCAGGCAAGTAAAAGTAACAACACATGTTTAAAACTTGTTGTTGTTTTAGAATTAGCTTTTAAATTTCTTTGAAAGTTAATTTTTATATGTAATATTTTGTGTATAATATATAATTTTTGAGGTGGATTTATAATTTCATGTTCGTTGTTGTTTTCCAAATGTCTGGCTTCTTGTCCCAATATCATTCGTTAAATCCTTCATCCTTTCTCTCCTGAAATGTTATCTAATATTAATAATTTCTCTTCTAGCCAATTTGTGGGTGCTCTATTTTGTGCTATTGATCTGTCGTCTATCAGTGGGTCAGTATCACATTTTTAGCTACTTTAGCTTTATAATATGTTTTGATATTTTATAAGGCAAGTCTTTGTTTTGCTTATTAGGTTTCTTGGCTTTTCTAGTATATTTTCTTTTCTGGATGAACTCTAGAATCAGCTTGTCAGATTCCATAAAATATTCTGTGTTATGATTTAGAGTAGGTTGTATTTACTTTCTAGAGCAATTAAATATCTTAAGAATGGACATCTTTATAATCTTGAGTCATCTTATCCTAGAACGTAGTATTTTCCCTGCATATATTCAGATGTTTTTTAAATCCCTCAATATGATTTTATAATTTTCTTATGCATTCCATATTATTAAATAGTTTAATCCCTAGACATATACTTTTGTTGCTATTGGGAATATAATCTTTTTCTTCATTACGTTTTCTAGTTTTTCTGAATACTATTGATTTTTGTATATTGATTTTGTATCTAGCTCCTTTATTGAATTCTTTTATTAGTTGTATGTGTTTTTTCGTTGATTTCTCTTGAATACATACTGTGTATATTCATAATACACACACATACATATGAAACAGTCACATCATATTCAAATAGTACCTATCTTTTTATTGCCAATAGTTATAAATTTTTCCTCCTTATTAAATTGGATTAGACCTATAGAACAATGTTGAATAGTAAACTTGTAGAGTGCATCTTTGTCTTTATTTCTAATTGAATGTGAACTTGTCCAGTGTGTTTCTGTGTTAAATAGGATGTTTGCTATAGGTTTCTTTTTTTTTTTTTTTTGAGACAGAGTCTCACTGTCTTGCCTGGGGTGAGTGCCGTGGCGTCAGCCTAGCTCACAGCAACCTCAAACTCCTGGGCTCAAGCAATCCTCCTGCCTCAGCCTCCCGAGTAGCTGGGACTACAGGCATGCACCACCATGCCCGGCTAATTTTCTTCTATATATATTTTTAGCTGTCCAATTAATTTCTTTCTATTTTTGGTAGAGACAGGGTCTCGCTCTTGCTCAGGCTGGTCTTGAACTCCTGAGCTCAGAACTATCCGCCCGCCTAGGCCTCCCAGAGTGCTAGGATTACAGGTGTGAGCCACCGTGCTGGGCCTGCTATAGGTTTCTTAAAGATACCTTTTATTAATTTAAGGAATTCCTCTTTTTCCTAGTACTTTAAGGTTTATTTTTTAATCATAAATGGTTATTGAATTTTAATAATGCTTTTCTAACTTCTATTGGGATGATCATATTATTTTTCTCCTTTGATCTGTTAATATATAATAGCAAATAAGACCATTAGATTTTCTAATATGAAGCTATACTTACATTTTTGGCATAAAGCCATTTTGATCCCAAATGGTATATATTTGGTGTATATTTTAGGGTTCCCCAAATTTTATATATTTGCTTACCTTCTTCATGATTCTTGCTACAACTATAAGTACTCTGTACTATTTTTCTGTAAATACTCCCTTAAATATATATATTTTTATGAATAAATAATAAGTAGAAAAATATTATCACTTGCCATAAATAGAAATTTAAAAAATAAAAATATAATTAAAGGTTGAATATCACTTATCCAAAATGCTTGGGATCAGAAATGTTTTAGATTTTGGATTTTTTTCAAATTTTGGAATATTTATAGTATACAGACCTTGTAAACATCTCTAGTCCAGAAATTCGAAATCTGAAATGCTACAGGAGTATTTCCTTTGAATGTCATGTTGACACTCAAAAACTTTTGGAATTTGAAGCATTTCTTTATTAAAATAAAAGTGTCTCTGTAATACTAAAATAATTGCCCATACTGCTAGTTATATGAAACAGTTTATGAAGAGCATTGTTCTTATAATATAGTGCTGGATTAATTTGCTAATATTTTGCATAGATATTTGCATCTATGTTCACAGGTAAGTTTGGCCTATGGTTTTCTTTTTTAATGGTATAAAGATTGGCTTATATCAGTCTTTTAGGTAAATTAAGAAGCCTTCCATGTTTTATGTGCACTAGACATTTCGAATAACACATGAGTTGCCTGTTCCTGCAGCTTTGGTAGATCTTCATGAAAAATGTCTTGTGTCTTTTAGGGGGGTAGAATTTTGATGACTCGTTATGTTTCCTCTGTAATTATTGGTTTATTTATGGATTTTTACCTCTTCTTGAGTCAATTTTGGAAATTGGTATTTTCCTAGACAATCAAGCATTTCACTTGGCATTTCAAATTTCTTGATATTTAGTATTATGTATTAATAGTTTCCTCTTATTTAAAAGTTTTCCTCTGTATCTGTTATGACCTTCTTTCTCTTTCCTTGGGTTGATTATTTGTGTATGATTGAAAAAGAGACAAGAGAGGAAGGGAGAGAGAGAGAGACAGAACTTTTTTCCTAGGAAAATATACAGATTTGTCTGTTTTATTGGCCTTCTCAAAGAACCAAATTTTGGTTTAATTAATAAAATATGTTTCTTTTTTTCTATTTAATTAACTTATGCTCTTATATACATTTGTTTATTTCTTATCCTTTTAAAAATTTCTTGTTCTCTTACTAGTTACTTAAATTGAAGTCTTGATCCATTTGTTTTCTGTTACTATTTCTAATAAATATATTTTAAAGCTATCATGTTTCCCTGTGGTGATAAGCTTTGGCGACAGCAAACCTTTTGATAATAGCACTTCATTTTCATTTACTTCTAAACAAGATGGAAGTTTAGTTTTTATTTCCTTTTTAATTCAAGAAATAGTTGGAAGAATATTTTTAAGTTTCTAAGTGGATTGATTTGTTTTTTGCTATCCTTTTATTTATGTCTGTTTGTATTCCATTGTGGACAGAAAATGTAACCTTAGGGAGAACTTATGAGTTTAATAATACATTTTTGGAAATATTTCATAGTTACTTGAAAAGGGTATATATTCTGTATTTTATCAATATAACTTTCTAATAGATCCATTAAATTACACTGGTTAATTATACTATTCAAATTCTATATATCTTTACTTTTATCTATTTAGTTTGACAAATCATGAGGAAATATTGAAGTTTTCCAAAATAAATGTGGATTTAACAGTTTCTATCTATGTCAAAATTAAGTTGATGGGGTATGAAAAACCTGTCTTTTTGGGTTACATATATTTTGTTAGTATAGAATATCCTTCTTGACCACTTAGATTTTTCTAATACTGATTTTTAAAATTATAGTTTGTATCTTTTCACTTAATAAATGTTTTATACTGACTTTAAAAAAAATTAATGAACTTTATTTTTTAAAGGAGTTTTAAGTTCACAGCAAAATGAGTGGAAGGGAGAGCAGTTCCCCTCTCCCCCACAACCTCTCCTACCATGGACATCCCACACCACAATGATAGATTTGTTAGAATTGGTAAAGCTGCATTGGCACTTCCTATTACCTAAAGTGTACAGTTTATACTAGGGCCATGCAGTATACTTTTGGTGTTACACAGTCTATGGCAGCGGTCCCCAACTTTTTTGTTTTTGGCACCATGGACCGATTTGATGGAAGACAATTTTGCCGGGGGTGGGGGTGGAGGCGGGGAGCGGCAAGGGGAGAGGAAAGGAGGTGGAGCTCAGGCAGTGAGGCCGGCGAGAGGGAGGGGAGAGGCTGTAAGTACAGATGAAGCTTCTCTCTGGCTCGCCTGCCACTCACCTACCTCCTGCTCTGCGCCCCCTCCCCCCACCATCTTCCTAAATTTCATGGAAGACGGTTGGCGGAGCTCCGCAGCCCGGTCCCTAACAGGCCGGTGGACAGGTACTGGTCCTGGGCCGGGGGTTGGGGACCGCAGGTCTATGGGATTTGGCAAGTGTATAATGACATGTATCCACCATTGTAGTATCATACAGAATAGTTCCTCTGCCATAAAAATCCTCTGTGCTCCACCTATGCATCCTTCCTCCCCTCTAACAACTGGCAACCACTGATCCATGCTGTCATATATCTATTCGTATCTCCATAGTTTTGCTTTTTTTCAGAATATCACATAGTATGTAGCCTTTTCAGATCAGCTTCTTTCACTTTATAATATGCATTTATGTTTCCTTCATGTCTTTTCATGGCTTGATAACTCATTTCTTTTTAGTGCTAAATAATATTCCATTGTCTGTATGTTACACAGTTTATTTATACTTTCTTTGTCCCACAGTTTATTTATTCCCTTGTCTTGATTACTTACAAGTCTTAGTAACTATAAATAAAGCAGCTATAAACATCTGTGTCCAGGTTTTTGTGTGGAAATACATTTTCAATTCATTTGGATAAATACAGAGGAGCATGATTGCTGGATCATATGGTATGGTTAGTTTTGTAAGAAACTGCCAAACTGTCTTCTAAAATGGCTGTACTACTTTGCATCCATCCCCACCAGCAATGAATAAGAATTCCTTTTGCCCCATATCCTTGCCCCAGTGGTGTTCTCAGTACTTTAGATTTTGTTCATTCTAATCGGTACATAGTGGTGTCTGGTTGTTTTAATTTGCAATTCCCTAGTGACATATAATGTTGAACATCTCTTCATATGCTTGCCATCTGTATATCTTCTTTGGTGAGTTGTTTGTTCAGGTGCTTTGCCCATTTTTAAATCAGGTTTTTTTATTGAGTTTTATGAGTTTTTTGATATATTTTGGATAATAGCCCTTTATCAGATGTGTCTTTTGCAAATATTTTCTCTCAGCCTGTGACTTGTGTTCTCATTCTCTTGACATTGTCTTTTGCAGAGCATAAGTTTTTAATTTTAATGAAGTCCAGCTTATTGAAGTTGTTGGTTTAAGTTTATGATACTTACTAGCAGTCCAGAATGAGACATCTGGTAAATTATCCTTTTTGCAATCACAGAGTGGCACACTGATCACAGCTGTGTGTTTCAGAAAATTGAAAAGCCATAATGGCAGGTTATTGGGCAGAAATATTTGTGTTTAGGATTAATTTTTAAAATTTAACTTTTAATTTTGAGACAATTATATATTACCATGCATTTGTAAGAAAGAATAGAGATCTTGTGTACCATTTACCCAGTTTCCCTAATGGTAACAACTCATGAAATTATAATACAGTATCACAACCAGGATACTAACATTGATATGGTCAAGGTACAGAACAGTTCCATCATAGTAAAGCTTTCTCATGTTGCCCCTTTATGGCGACAACCAACCTTCCTCCTCCCCCGCCCCTCACCCCTGGCAACCACCAGTCTGTAATTTTGTCCTTTTACAAATGTTGTATAAACAGAATCATAGGGTATGTAATCTTTGGGATATACTTTTCCCTCAGCATAATTCCCTGAAGATTCATCCAAGTTCTTGTGTATATCAGTAGTTGATTTCTTGTTACTGCTGGGTAGTATTCTATGGTATGAATGTACCACATTTTGTTTAACTGTTTGCCTTAACCGTTCACAGAAGGACACATGGGTTGTTTTTAGTTTTTTATGATTACAAATAAAGATGTTCTGAATATTTGTATATAGGTTTTGTGTGAATGTAACTTTTTGTGTCTTTGGGATAGATGCTCAGAGTACGATGGATGGGTTGTATGGGAGTTGCATGTGCAGTTATATGGGAAATTTCCAAATAGTGTTCAAGTGGCTGCAACATTTTGTGTTCTCATTAGCAATATAAAAGTCATTCAGTTTCTCCTTATCCTCACCAACATTTGATATTGGTACCTCATTGTGGTTTTAATTTGCATTTCTCTGATGGCTAATGATGTTAAACATCTTTTCATGTGTGTATTAGTCTACTAGGGCTGCCATAACAAAATACCATGGACTGGGTAGCTTAAACAGCAGAAATTTATTTTCTCACAGTTCTGGTGGCTAGAAGTCTTAGATGGAGATACCAGGAAATTTGGTACCTGGTAAGGCCTCTCCTCCCAGCTTGTAAGTGGCTGTCTCCTTGTTTTGTACACATATGACCTCCTCTTTGTGTGTGAGTAGAGAGAGAGAGAGCTATCTCTGGTATCCCTTCCTCTTCTTATGAGGACCCTAGTCCTCTTGGATTTTCGTCCCAATCTAATGACCTCATTTATCATTTATTCTTAATTACCTCCTTAAGGCCCTATCTCCAGATACAGTCACATTGGGGGATAGGGCTTCAACGTATGAATTTTGTGGGGGATACAATTCAGTCAATAACAATTTGCTTATTTGCTACTTGTCTGTTTGGTGAAATGTCTGTTCATACCATTTGCCCATTGTGTAATTGGAGTAAACTGAGTTTTGAGAATTCTTTTTATATTCTAGGTACTAGTCCTTTTTTTTTTTGATATGTAGTTTGTAAATATTTTCTCATAATCTGTTGCTTGTCTTTTCGTAGTCTTCATAGGGTCTTTTGCATAGCAAAAGTTTTTACTTTTCATGAGATTCAATTTATCAATTTTCCTTTTGACAGATCATGCTTTTGTTACCAAGTCTGAGAACTCTTTGCCGAGTTGTAGCTCCTGAAAATTCTCTTCTATACTTTTTCTAAAAGTTTTATACTTTGATGTCTTACATTTAAGACTATGATTCATTTGAGTTAAATTTTTTATAAGGTGTGAGACTTTGGTTGAGGTTCGTTAAAAACTTCTTTTTCATTGATACATATTAGATGTACATATTTTCAGGGTACATGTGATAATTTGATAACATTCATATAATCAAGTCAGGGTAATAGGGATATCTACCACTTTAAATATTTATATTTATGCTAGAAACATTAAATTATTCTCTCCTAGCTATTTTGAAATGTACATTTTTTTGCGTATAGATGTCCAAGTGCTCCAGCACCATTTGTTAAAAGACTACTTTTCCTCCATTGAATTGCTTTTGCACAATTGTTGAAAATCAGTTGGGTGTAATTTATGTGAGTTTATTTCTGTTTCTCTGTTATGTTCCATTGATCTATGTATGTCTCCTTCCACCAATACCACACAGCTTTGATAATTGTACCTATGTAGTTGGCCTTAATATTAAAGGTAGAGTGATTATTTTCATTTTATTTTTTTTTTAAGGTTGTTTTAGCTCTAGTTCCTTTGCCTTTGCCTTGTAAAATTTAGAATAAGCCTATTTATGCTACGACACATCTTGCTGAGATTTTGATAGGAATTGCGTTAAACCTGTGCATCAATTTGGAGAGAATTGACATTGTTACTAGGTTGAGCCTTCCAATTCATGGCCATGATATATCTCTCCATTTTCAGGTCTTCTTTGATTTCTTTCATCAGCATTTTATAATTGTCAGCAGACAGATCTTGTACATGTCTTGTTAATTTATACCTAAGTATTTAATTTTCTTTAGAGAGATTATAAATGGTACTGTGTTTATAATATTGGTTTTCCTGTGTTAATTGTTAGTATATAGAAATGCAGTTGATTTTTGTTGTTTATCTTATATCTTTTGGTCTTGCTGACTCATTTATTATTTCTGGGAGTATTTTTGCAAATTCCTTTGGACTTTCTGCACAATTATGTTACCTACAAATATGAACAGTTTTCTTTCTTCCTTATCATTTTATTTCTTTTTCCTGCCTTGTCACAGTGGGTAAAACTTGCAGTAATATGTTGAATAAGTGTAGTGAGAATTGACGTTCTTACTTTGTTCTCTATTTTAGAGAGAAATCATTCAGTCTTTCATTGCATTAAGTATGATGTCATTTGTAGATTTTTTGCAAGTTGAAGAAGTTCTTTTCTGTTCTTAATTTGTTGAGAGTTTTTATCATGAATGAGTGTTGCATTTTGTTAAATGCACTTTCTGTGTCCTTTGATATGATCTCATGATTTTTCTTCTTAATCTTGTGGATATGGTAGAATATATTAATTAATTAATTAATTTATTTATTTTTTCATATGTCCTTGGAAATAAGAATATATTAAAAATGTTGAACCAGCCTTGCATACTTAGAATAAATTCACTTGTGGTATATTGTATACATTTCTGGATTTGATTTCCTAATATTTTGTTAAGCGTTTCTGTATGTAAATTAGTGAGAGATACGGTAGGTAGTTTTCTTTTTTTGTAATATCCCTGTCTGGCTTTGGTATCATGATAATACTAGCCTCATAAATTGAGCTGGGAAGTACTGCCACCTCTTCTCTTTTCTAGGAGAAACAATTTAAAATTTATGTTAATTCATCTTTAAATGTTTGGTAGAATTCTCCAGTGAAACCATCTGGGCTTAGAAATTTCTTTTTTTGGAAGCTATTCAATTACAAATTCAATGTTTTTAATGGTTATAAGACTATTCATTCAAGTTATCTATCTTGGTTGAGCTTTAGTAGTTTGTGGTATTCCTTCTAAGTTGTCAAATTTATGATCGTAATGTTGCTCGTATTCACCTACTAGCCTTTTAATGGCTGCCGGTATCTATGGTGATATTTCCTGTTTCATTCCTGATAGTGGTGATCTGGTGATCTCCTCTCATCTTTTTAATTTTTGCTATAGATTCATAAATTTTTGGTTATTTTGAAGAGCTAGCCTTTTGTTTTATTGATTTTTCTCTATTGTTTTGAATTTAATTGATTCCTGTTCTTCCTTTTTGGTATTTGTTTTCTTCTGCTGGTTTTGGGTTTATTTTGCTCTTTTTTTTTCTAGTTTCTTGAGGCAGGAACTTAGAATATTTATTTGAAACTTTTCTTTTTCTAATGGAAGCATTCAATGCTATAATTTTACTCTCACTGCTTTAGTTATGTTGTGTATATTCTGATATATTGTTTTTCCATTTTTTTCTCCAGTTCTCTGTGTGTGTGTATAATTTTTAAATTTCCTTGGAGACTTCTTTGACCCATGGATAATTTAGAAGTGTAGTCTTTAGTTTCCAAGTGTTTGTAGGTTTTCCTGTTTTCTTTCTGTTGTTGATTTCTAGTTTGAGTCCATTATGGTCAAAGAACATACTCTGTAAGATTTCAATTTTCTTGTTGGTTTCTTGAACATTTTTTAGAATTATATCTTGATTTGTTTATAGTGATTTTGAGTATCACTTTATGTAAGTTTCTTAGTGGTTTGTCTAGGTTTGTCTAGGTATTACAATATAGATATATAATTTGTCACTGTAATTTAATTAGGATGTGTCTTGGCATGATTTTCTTTGGGTTTATCTTCTTTGGATCTTTCCTATTCTAGAAAAGAAAACAGCTTAGTGGACCTTAGGTTTATGTCTCTTGCCATACTTAGAAAGTTTTCAGCCATTATTTCTTTGAATATTCTTTAGTCCTGCTCCCACTCTCTCTTTTCCAGTTTGGACTCTGATCATGTGACTGTTAGCTCTTTTGTTAGTTGTCCAGCAGGTCCCTGAGACTCTGCTAATTTTTTTCCTGTTTTCTCTCTGTTGTCCAGAATGGGTAAATTCTGTTGATTTGTCTTAAAGTTTGCTGATTCTATCCTCTGTTATTCCCTTCTGCTATTTTATCCAGTGAATTTTTCTTATTTCGATTATAATATTTTTTAATTCTGTAATTTCTATTTTGTTCATTTTTCTTCTGTAATTTCTATTTCTTCATTGAGAGTTTTTACTTTTTATTTTGTTTCAGGACAATTTGTAATTGATTTTTAAAGCATTTTTGTGAAGGTTGCTTTATAATCCTTGTCAGATAATTCCAACATCTGATTCATCTTGATGTTGGGTCTGTTGATTATCTTTTCTCATGTTGTGATTTTCCTGATTCTAGTTTGATGAGTGATTTTCAGTTGTATTCTGGTTATTTTGTAGGTTATACTGTGAGACCCTAGATCCTAATTTTTTTTTTTTCTTAGTAAGCATTCCTCCTGTTGAAGTTTAGTGTGATAGCAAGGTGGCTATGTATAATGGCTAATTTTGTGTCAATTTAACTGGATGCTTAGATAGCTGGTAAAACGCTATTTCTGGATGTGCCTGTGAGGGTGTTTCTGGAGCAGATTAGCCTTTCAATTGGTAGACTGAGTAAAGCAGATTGCCCTCATTAGTGTGGGTGGGCATCATGCAGTCTGTTCAAGGCCTCAATAGAGGAAAAAGGAAGAAGAAGGGTAAATTTGCTCTCTATTCTTGAGCTAGGGTGTCCATCTTCTCTTGCCCTCAGAGATAGGTGCTTCTGGTTCTCAGGGCCTTCAGACTTGGACTGGGACTTACACCATTGGCTCCCCTGGTTCTCAGGCCTTTGGGCTTGGACTATAACTACACCACTGGCTTTCCCGGGCCTTCAGCTTGCAGATGGCAGAACATGAGACTTCTCAGCTTCCATAATCACATGAGCTAATCCCTCATAATAAATATTTCTGTATATCTATATGTATCCTATTATTTCTGTTTCTCTGGAGAAGTTTGACTAATACAGCATGTATGTTCACCTTCCCACTGGGCCTGCCGACACTACCCCAGGAAAAATGGGGCCCAGACTCACGCTGCCTTGTATCAGTCATGCCTTTCCGGCAAAAGTAAGTTGCTAACTTGCACTGCCTGTGTCTCTATATGGGGATGTAAGATCAGCTCTTTGTTGCTAAACTTACTGTCACAAGGAAGGAGAGAATCAGAGGGCTGACTTATACTGCTTTGTTGCTATAGGGTAGGTACAGAAGCTTGGCTCCGCTCTGGGCCCCTCTGACAACAAGGGATAGGAGAGTAGAAGCATAGAGCCAACTAGCCCTGCCTTCAGCCACGTAACCATCTCACCTTGTTGAAGCTAGCTGGAAGTGGAGGCTCACCTCCCTGTTTGTCCCACTGACACCAGAGGATAGGGAAGCAGAGTGTTGATAACCCTGTCCATACCACCTCACTGATGCTGTGTGGAGCTGGAGGCTCCCCACTGAGACGTGATAGCACTAGAAGGTGGGATGGAGGTAGGAACAGGAGTGCTTCTGATTTCACTACCTCATTCAGTCTCTTTGCTGCCAGGTGGGTATGGAGGTTTAGTTCCGCACTGGGCCTCACTGACACCAGGAGTAGAAGGAAAGTGGAGTGCTTATAACCACCAACTTGCACCACCTTGTTCAGTCTCAGTGCTGGGTGAGGATGGAGGTTCAGCTCCCCACTGGCCCACTGACACTACCCTGGAGTGGAATTGGAGCCTCACTTACTTCTAGAAGATCAGCTCCCAGCTCAGCCCCACTGACATTATACAAGTGGGGGAATTGGAGTATAATACCTACTTCCATGGAATAGGGGTGGGGTAGTATGGGAGATAACTCCCCAGCTAAGCCCCACTGAAACTGTGGGTGGGGAGGCAGTTTTTCAGTTGGCATTTGGCTGGAATAGGGCAGGTATTGCCAAGAATGTTTTCTGTTATTTAGTCACCCTTTTCTTGGTCAGCTAGTAGATCAGATTTTTCTTGGAGCTCTTTTTTGTCTATGGCTATTGGTAGTTCTGGGTTGGGGACTTCTTTAGCACCTTGTCTGGGATATATGAAAGGTCATGAGGAAATTCACGGACTCTATTGCATTGGTATTTCTCAATTCCCAAGGTCCCTAGCCCATCTGTCTACTTCTTTGCTCCTTTCATAGTCGTCTTATACTTTTTGTTGTGTTGTGTTATGTCCAGGGCCTTTTTTGGTTGTGATGGGGAGGACCTGGGAACAATGGGATTACTCTATCTTAGTGGAAACCTTGGGTTGACCTTTTTAGTGAAATTAAATATTGCTTTGAGTAACTTAGAACATTTTTAAAAAGGTAATTGGTTAAATTCCGACAAATGCTAGTAGTTTACAGAAGTCAGTAGTTACATAAATGCATCTATACATGCCTGATAAACATTTCTTCTTTAATTTCTCTTCTGCTCATGCCAAATAGACACTGTCTTATCAAGAGTTAAGCTACAGTAGGAGAGGCCTGTCCATGAGAGACAGAATTTAAGAGTTCTGTTGATCACAGTTGGCAGTTATCACATTAAGTGAGTCAGATAAGTTAAGTCTAAAGCAGGCAGTCCAAGAAAAAGGCTAGCAAAGGTAGGTACCAAAGGTCAAAAGAGCAAGAGTGATTCCACGATTTGGGATCAAATTAATACTGAGAGTGTATCTGAATTTACAAATGGACAGAGTTGGAGAGAATAAGTGTGCCTGGTCAAAGTAGAGGGTGATGAGGCAAACAGCAGATTTTGTTAGTCATTATCTTTCCCTGCCAAACCCACCTCCCACCTAGATTGATTTGATCAGCTAGGAATGCATTCTGCAGCAAGTAGCTTAAATGGACAGACATTTATTTCTTGAAGCAAGAAGAAAAGGTGTAAGCAGCTCAGCTGTGTCAACAGCAACCCATACCTTTTCCATCTCTCACTCTGTCTTCCTCAGCTAATAGGCCTTCAGCCTCATGCTGGTCTCCTTATGATTTCAAGATGGCTTCTGTGCCACCAGACATCATATCCAATTTCTAGGCAGGAACATGAAGGAGGAGCAGTCAGGGGAAATGCCTATATTAGGAAATTAAAAATTTCAGAAAGCTTCAGCTTGTATGTTATTGGCCATGACTGTAGGGTATTGGCTCATTGCTCCCTGAAACTGTATCAAGTTCTATTATAAGGAAGGAGGAGAAACAGATACTAGGAGGGTCTACCTCACTGGACCATTACATTTTTCTCCAGAACATAATAACGTGCTTGCTTACTTTAGTTCCTTGTGAGCAAGAAAAATAATATCTGAGGAAAAGAAATAACATCAAGGATTCCCTTTTGAAGGTCTTCTGTTCATGTCTTGTACAGTCTTCTGCTTTTTCTGCTTTTGCAGCACTCAGGGAAAAAAGGTTGAATACCATTATAGAAATGCTTTTATTCTTTTTCAGGCCACTAAAATGGCACCAGTAGATGGAGGGCCATTAACAAATAATTAAAACTAGAAGCTCATATCACATTTTTTTAGTCTAGATGTATGGATATGAATATATTATATTCATATTTGTGCTATGTATTACATGAACTTTGAGGAACCTAAACAAGTTTTATTCATACCATGTAGTTCTAAGACTAATCCTTTTATTATTCTTTTCATTTTTCTCCCACACCAGCACTAGATTGCATTCTAGACCAAAGTCCTGAGGTGTAGAACATACCGTTTTCTTTTATTCTTTGTCTCTGTGGACACATGCAAACAGTAAATAGACATTTACAAATGTTTTTATGATTGATATAAATCATGTTTACTCAGTTTTCCTGTTACTAGATCTGGCAGGGTTATAGAGATTGATATTTATTCAACAATATTGATAGACCTATGTGTACATATATATCTTTTATTACCAGTATAATTTTGAAAGACCCCTGTGTAGCATTATGATGTTGCTGTAGCACATGGTTACCGAAATAAGGTACATTTTTTCTACTTTGTCTTTTTAAAGGTATCACCTCCCCCAGTCCCCCCGCCACCCGCCACCACCCAAGCTCTTTAATCAGCAGTATCGAGTTTCAGGTCCAGTCATTCATCATTCTTTCTATTCATCTTTCCACCTCGAATTTCCCTTACTTAAAATTAGTTATTTACGATTATAACAAATAAAATACAATTTTTACTGGGCTAGATGCTAGTGGGAATTATAAGAATGAATTAAAAGGGAAGCAGTGTGTGATATGGTATAAACAGTATAGGCTCCACTATTACCTAGTTTCATGACCTTGCCTCTTAATCTTTCTGTGCCTTGGTTTCTTCATCTGTAAAATGGTCAGAGAAAGAGCTACTTTACAGGGATGGGGTGCCTGTTAGGAATTCAGTTACCTTTCATTCCCCTCACCTTCCTTTTTACTTTCCATGTTTGTTAACTAAGGTTAATAGCATACTATTTTCCCCTGTCAATATCACATTCCCACCTGCTTTGCATATCTAAACATTGACTAATATTGCAAGGGAAGTTCTTGGGTCTACAAAATATCCTGATTTTATCCCTCGCACAATTAATTCCAGTTTAATTGGTATTTTAAAATGCCTAGCCCAACTTTGATTAGGTTCACAGCCTGTATTTCTGCTCAGTAGAGATTTTATGTAAAGCATAACTTTAGAACTTAATTATTACTTTTATTTATTACAACTCTTTTCTTCCCAAAAAGGATATGAGGTGATTTAAAAGGATATAATTAAATTAATGACATAGGTAGAAAAAGGAAGGGAGGTGTTGGACAAAAACCAAGAAACCAAATATATCAACCTTAAGGGTCAAAAGTTAAGTTCAGCTTTCCTGTAAATACTTTCACCTGAGCTCCAGGGATTTTAATACTCATAGCCTTTTTGTAGGGGCAGGAGTGGAGCAGGGGTTGGGCAGGTAGGTTTTTGTTTATTTATATGTTTAAGCAAGGATGACTGAACACTAGAAGAAATCCCCAGAGGTCTAAGGGAGATAATGCAGGAGGAGAGCAAGTAGGCCCTTGTGAGAATCTCCCCTATCTGTGTTTCTGAAGCCAGTACTAATAGGTGATAGGTGGACACCCTTCTAACGCTGGACTCCATGCTGCTGTTCATCAAGGAAGCAGCAAAACTCTTCTGAAGAACACAGTCCTGGCTTGTCTTTCTGTTGTCTGGATCCTCATCCCTCCACCCACCTCCTTAAGTGCCTCACTTACCACAAGGCCTGAACAAACAAGTGAGATCATGTTATTTTAGCTTAGCAATAGAATGATTTTTTTAAAAAAACTTTTTTTAGAGACAGGGTCTTGCTCTGTCGCTAAAGCAGGAGTTCAGGAGTGCAGTGGTGCAATCATAACTCACTGCAAACTTGAACTCCTGGGCTCAAGTGATCCTCCTGCCTCAGCCTAGGGTTTATAATCGCTTGCCACCATGCCTGGCTAAGTTTTTTTTTGTTGTTGTTGTTATCTTTTTGTATCTTTTTTGTATCTTTCTCTACAAAGTCCCTTCTTTCTAACAGTTTTTCCTCAGACTCCTTAAGCCAACAAATGAAATCTTCACTCAGTCTAAGGTTTCTTCCAGCTACCGGTCTTAGCTCTCTCTTCCTTTTCACACCAGTCTTACTGAATAAATTACCCGAACTTACTGCCTTCACTTTCTCACATGCATGTATCCCTCAGTTCACTATAATCTGGCTTCATGCATTGCATCGTCATTTAAAAATAAATGTTCTAATTCAGGTCACAATTTATTTCCATTTTATTAAATTTAAAAAATATGCTAGTTCTTTGTCTTTCTTGACTTCCTAGCAGCATTTGCCACAGTATTTTACCCCTTCTATCCAAAACACTCTCTTATTTTACTTCCATGTTATCATATCATTCTGGTTTTTATGTGGACTCTCATGATACCTATTGCTTCTCTTATTCTTTCTTGGCCTCTCCACTTCTTCATGCTATGTAAATACTGGGGCCTTTCGGGGCTATGTCCACGACTCTCTTCTATTTTCACTCTGCTCTCTCTCTTCAGTTTCTAGTTGCTCTTATTTAACTCCAGTGTTTTAGTTATCCTCTTTGTGTCATAGGCTTCTGAATCTCCACTTCAAATTCCACAACTTCTCTCCTGAGCTCCAGACTAATTTCTTCAGCTCTCTGTTCGGCATCTTCACCTGGCTGCATCACAGGCTTCAATGTGCCCCAAGTGAACTGGTCATCCTCCTTCCACACCTGCTACTGTTGTGTTTCTAGCTTTAGGAAATGTTACCCCCATCATCACTGTGCAGCATTAAGGTAGTATTGAGAGTCTGAGTTCTGTAGTCAGACTGATTGGGTTTGTTTTTTTTGTTTGTTTGTTTGTTTGTTTTTAATTTCAGAATATTATGGGGGTACAAACATTTTGGTTACATGTAATGCCTTTGCCTCACCCAAGCCAGGGCTAGAGGTGTGCTCTTCCCCCAATACAGTGGACTCTGCTTCCATTAGTTGTGAGTTTACCCCCCCACCCCCCTCACCTGATCAGCACCCAATGAATATTACTACTATGTGAGTACCTTAGTGTTGATCAGTTAGTACCAATTTGATGGTGAGTACATGTGGTGTTTATTTTTCCATTCTTAGACTGATTGGGTTTGAATCCTAGCTCCAACAGTTATTAGTGGTGTGGACTTGGGCAAATTACTTAAATATTCTTTGCCTCACTTTCCTAGTCTGTAAAATGGAAGTAATAATACTACCTTTGTCACAGCATTATTCTGAATATTAAATGGGGTGTGTGTGAGGTTTATGTCTATGTATATTTAATAAAATATATCAATTACTTATGTAACATACTATAATTATGATTATCGTCCTTCCTGGATATCATCCTTGATTCTTCCTATTTTATCACCTTCCTCTGGAATATTTCTTGAATCTGTCCATATGTTTATCAATCCATACAGCCGCTATGCTAGTCCATTTTCTGTTTGGACATTTACAATCATCTTCCCACACAACTTGCTGCCCATTTTTAATTCATTGTCAACTTTGCAACTTAGGTGGCTGTGTCAAAATGCATATCCAATCATTGTAACCAACAGCTTTACCTGTCACAGGTTCACATTGTCCTTAGAATAAGGTCCAAAATCCTCTCTATGGTTTGAGAGTCTGTGTGATCTCTGGCCCTTGGTTATCCCTCCAGCCTCACTCTCCTTGTTTCAGTCACCTTAGCCTTTTTTTCATTTTACAAGAGGTAACATACTCTCACCTTTGACCCCTTGAGTGCACTGTCCCATATCCCCAGGACTTTTCCCCCTTCAACCATCTTTTTGCTATCTCCTTTTTCAGGGCTTAGCTGAGATGTCAGATCCTCAGAAAGGCATTGGCTTACCCCTAATAGAGTTCCCGTGACGTCCTTTGGTTTCCCTTTTATTATGCTCTTTAATTACAATTATTTGTTTAATGTTTGCATTCCTGGCTGTAAGGTCCATGAAAACCAGTCTTATTCCTTGCTTTATCTATTCCTAGCACCCAACACAGTGTCTGGCACATAGTAATGTTTCAAAAATATTTCATGAATTGATTCCTTTATGAGAAGATATAAAAGGTGTATGATTTGTGCATTTGAGTAATTCTCCATTGTCTGATTCTTGTGGGCATTAGAGCTGAGCTTTCCCTATGGATGCTGGAAAGGCCACTCACTTTCCAAGCCTACCTTGTAATTAAAGGGCTTTCAGTGAGGGTTTGGTCGAATGACACGTGAGTGAAAACTTGCTGGGGGGTTCTGCAAAATTTTGCACCACCTCTCTCCTTTGTTGCTTTCTTCTTCTTCCTACCCCAAATTCAGAAGACAGGCTGGAGACAGATTAGCCTTCTTGTGAAGGTAATGTTACTGTGAGGATGAGCATGACATTTTAAGAAATACAGAAGGAGCCTGAATCATTGATGACATCTTGGTGCCCTTCTAGCAGCCCTGAAATGCCTCTCTCCAGACTTCTAATTATGTGAAAACAATTAGCCACTATATGGTTAATATGCTGTAGTCTGATTTCTGGTATATATAGCCAAATGTAATCCTTGATGTATGCACTTACTGCCTACATCGCTTATTTGGTACCTAGTATGTGCTGTGATTGTGGGTCAATGGATGGATGGGTGGGTGGATGGGATGGATGGTTAGACAAGTAGGTGGGTGGATGGACAGCAACCAGAAGATTATAAACTGCTGGAGAATAGAGACCACATCTTATATTTTTTGTATCCCCCTTCCCCACACCCAGTTTGTCCACCCTGAGGGCTGTCCTACATGTAGTAGATGCCCAACAAATGTTTGTCGATGATGATGTTTATTGAGGTTTGAAGAGAATATTTCATTAAGGAGGACTCTGAGTTATGGGTTTAATTTGGATTCTAAAAATAAAATACCCTACGAGGGCAGCCTCTGGGCTCTCATATTGAAAAAGACTTATAAACATTTGGATCAATCTCTGGTGTATTCCCTGATAATTTAGAAAACCAAGTGCTTTATAAAAGTCAGAATCAAGGATATATCTTGGCAAATGTACTTCCCAATGATGTCTAAAGCAAAAGAACCTTTATTAAATGACAGGATCTCAAGTAGTATACTTCTCTGCTGAGATACCTCAATATAAGTAAGCTGACCATAAAATTTATAGTCCAAATTGAAACTTTTTGAGAGTAAAAGAAGATGCTGTCAATAATTATTCTTGAACAATAAGCTCAAACTGGAACTGTCCCAGGACTTATGACCAATCCTAAGAAAATAAGTCATTTCTATGTGTCAAAAAAGTCTTTAATTTTGATATGGAGTTAAGGTAGTATGAAATTCTCTGAGGCCATTCTCATTTTAGTATATTTGTGCATGTGTTTTTTCCCTAGCCAAAATAAACTGCCTATTTCATTTCTTTCTTCGTGGTTAAATTATTTTTATTCTTCAAGATCCTTCTTTTTCATGATGTTACTTCCAGTTGCTCTGGCCCACATTGATCTCTTTTTGATCTCGGATAGCACTTAAGTTTTAAAACAGTTTAGCAGTTGAGCATATACTTTCCCGTTTTATCTTTTTGTTGGTGTTTTTTCTTAAGTATTGTCTTTTTAATGTTTCAAAATCCTTAAGAACAGAAACTGTGCTTTATCTTCCCTTGTGTTACCCATAGGACCTAGCACAGTGGTGGGTGCATGGTAGGTGTTTTCTAATTTGCTGAGTGATTGAAATATATGAAATGAATCATGAAGCCAAGATTTTTGTATTACATTTCATTTTTACTTTACCATTGTACATAACATAGGAATGTTTACATACCTCCTGGAAGGTACTCAAGTTTGTGTGTTGTTCTATATTACAAATGATTTCCATGTCAAGGAAGGAGAAATGGAAACAGTGTATCTCTTCCCGCCACTTCTGTTTTCTATTAACAATAAATGCATATATACCTATAGATGGCTCTCTGCCACGAATTGCATAATTTACATTGGCTTTTAATCTGCTGTCTGGCATTTCAGTTTCTTTTCTCAGCATGCAACCTCACTTACACTGAATCCTCTAATATTTGTACTCAGAAAAATGCTAAGAGAGCTGTGAAAGATATTTCTTGCTTTGCTTCTGTGTGGTTTCAGATGAATGTCAATGACATTGGAAAGTGTATCATTTGAATATAATTTAAAAGATTGAATCATAATAATTTCCTAGAATTTAGATTCCATTTTTCTGTTAATGGATGTGAGTTCCTATATTGAGATTTATCACCTGTATATGATTACTCCTGGGTTTTATTGTCATCTGCCCTCAGAAGAGGAGGGATATAATTTTTTTGCTGCCAATTGGTAGGCACCTTGTAAAATGCCTGTGCCTGAACTGAGAGGGACACAAAGAAAGAGGGAAAGAGGAAAAATGGGAAATAATTTATTAACACTTTCCTTACACAAATTGGGAGTGGGATGTGACAAGGATTCAGGCAAGAAGAGAAATGGCTTCTAAAAGCGAGAATTAGCTTTTAGTAAATCAAGGCTCAGAGGAGGAAAAAACATTTTACTTCATAATAATTATACATTTTCGTTGTGTCCATAATTATGTAGATAAACTTAAAAACATTTCTAAAAGCTTTTTTTTTCAAGACCTTTGTTCAAAAGACTCACACCGTACATGACATAAAGGTGAAAAAAATCGGATTTACAATTGCATTTTTTTCATAGAGAACTTTTTTTTTTTTTTAACAAATGTCATATTAGTAAATAGTGGATTCTTTTTCTTTCAGGAAACGTGACTTCATATTTAGAAACATGTTCATACATATTATGAACTATTTTTTTAGATGTTTTGTATGGTCATCAGAGTGATGTTTTGAATTCTGAATTCTCTATTAAAAATTTTTGAATGATTATACATTCTGATATGCATATTGATGTACATATTGATGCTCTCAGGAAAGAGCAAACAAACTCATATAATCATACAAGTTTTAATCCTATAGTTGATCTAACTTAGAATTATTTTTATCAGAAATTTTAAAAATTAAAAATGGGACATAATTATTGTGTTAAGCTTCTGGGATCAGGGTAAGCTTTCTGTACCTCCCTACAACATTTGAAAAAATTTCAAAAAATTTAGGTTAACTGATACATTCATCCATTTATGAATGACTCATTTTCTATATTTTTCAGTTGGTGTATGTTGAGAAAGACATTTGAATATTTATCTATATATTATTTGAATATGTATGTTTATATATTAATCTATAACTTATCTATATCTGTTTTATATCATCATGTTATTATTTTGACAAACTCAAGAGTAGTTGTTTAGTCCATATCTATCATTACTATGCAGATAAAATCATGAAACAAGGAACATGATGATAGATGTTAGGAAATGGAAAGAGCATCTCCCTTTTCATTCAGTACATAATTCTAATATGCAGTCTAAATTTGTGCATCTTTTTGCTATGTCTGATGAAGCTATCCAGTTGAATATGATTGAATAAGAGATGATCAAAGAAGGTAAGAGAGTAAGAGTAGGGAGAGGAATGGGTTAGGGAAGGTACAAAATGTAAAACAAGGCAGCTGATCAATACTTCTGTTAAAAAGCAAGTGGACAGTTGGGAGAAGTGGTAGTGTTTATGACCAATCTCAGCAAGAGAATGTATTTGAGACTCAAGCTTAGACTGGAAGTAGAACATTACTAACTAAAAGAACTAATGCCAAATCCACAACATTCTCACACTGAGCCATATGTAGGTCTGTGATTTAAGTTTTTCTTATTCTTTTCTTAACATGTTTTTTGCAAAATAAATAATTTTGTGAAATAAAGTTAATGGCTTTATTCTGATACTAAGCCAGAAGACTTTGGAGAGACACAGAAGGGGAAAGAAATAAAAGGATTGAAAATGCCTAGTTAGAATTGTCCAGCAGATTTGAGGGGCTGCAAATCTGAGGGAAGAGGTAATTAAATGCACCATCTTCTACTGCTCCTTTTATCTGCTCATGTTTGTTTGTCTTCTCTTTCCCTAACTTATTGCTTTTAGCTCTTCACTGTTTTTTAAATTGTCTGTTAAAAGCAGCATTTTCTTCGAATATTTGTCATCATTGTTCTGTGTCAGACGTTGTCCAGTGTTCTTAGGTTCTTCTCCCCAGCTTGAATTAGAATATGAGCCGAAAAACAAAGAATACTGTGTTAATGCCTTTGAAAAATTAACTTTCGCATAACCTGTTTTATAGCTCTTATTTTCTAAAAAGGAAGATTTATTTTCTTGCAAATGCTAAATCATAGACTTCTTTATTAATAACCTTGTTTTCTTTGGCTAGACATTTTATGCACTCATATGCTTATGTCTAAGAGAATAGGAAATTTTCTCTATTTCCTATCATCTTTTAAAGGAAAAAAGTTGGCTGCTGAAGTAAAACTCAAAATTGTCACTGAGTTAGAAGGTAGTCGTTTAGTACCTCGTTTACACCATAATGTTGGCCTGGTGTTTTATGCTATCATGAGAGGGAAGACTGCAACTAGAAAGCTTTTTAGGGTTGATAGCAAGAATTATACTAAGAAGTAATGTTTCACATACTTATAAGCATGTTTTGTTTGTTGCAGTTATTCTCTAATGCTTTTCTCTCTTTTGCCCAAATCTGAAGTCAGTTTGGAGGCAGTTAGAAGGAGATGAAAGCAATTTGCTGTGGAAGCTAGAATATTAAGTGGTCTGGCAAGCATTCGGATTTCTCTCTCAGGAGGAAAGGAGAAACATGCCAAATCCCTACCACGCTGAAAGACAGAGACTAACTGGGGTTGACTCCGAAAACATTTTATGCCCGTGAAAACAAATGTTCATGAGAATTACCATTGAACTCTTTTCTCTCTGTAAATCCCTAGGTTTTGCCAGAGGGATTTTAAAAAACATGTATTTGGGAATATGTGTAAAATTAATCTCCTGCTTAACTTTTCTTCATGCCCATGACATTTGTGGTATTTAGCTGCTGCTCACTTCCTTTTCTTGGTAATGCCATTCTCCGCTCTTCAATTCCTGTCAATCCCTGTTAAGCATCATTTTAATCAAGACAGAATTCTTAGTATGCAAGTCAAAATCCATCTTTTAAAATGATATGCAAAGAAATAATCAGAAGGTACAAAACTAGAGCAAAGTACCGACAACTACACATTAATAGCAGGATAAGAGTCAGGCTGCCTAGGTTCAAATCCTAGCTCAGCCACTTGCCAGTTGTGTGGCCTTGTTTGTTCAGCTTGCTTACTTCTCTGTCTCTCCATTTTCATGTCTGTCAAATGGAGCTGCTATGGATCTAGGAATATTGCGATGTTTATAATAGCATGCTTAAGCAGCATTACTTTGACAGAGGATGGATGAGAAAAGAAGCAGCAACCTTGGATATGGGCAGTTGTTTTCTAAAAGCCATGTTTCTTTTAACAAAGAGAACTGAAGGATTTATGGGAAACTAGATAAGCATCTTTGTGTTTATTTTCACTGTTACATTTCAGGAGAATTTTAATTTTGGAAAATACTATCCAACATTACTTGAGGGTAAGAAAAAAGTATATACATTTGCCTTTTGGGGTTACATGAATCTATACTTAATAATTATTAATACTACAGGATAGGCCCATTACTATCTAATTTCTAAGAGTAGAAGAATTGAAGGGCTTAGTAATCTTTTTAATCTGAATAAAAGAAAGAGAGACTTAAAGGGTTAGTTTAAAGGGTAAATAAGGGAGAAGCGTAGGTGATTGTTTTTGGTGTGCAACATAAGATTAAATATCAGTGAGGATCAGTCTGAGGGGCCAGGTTATCATCTGAGAGAACAGTTAGAATTAATTATACTTGTCACCTCCCATAACTCAACTGAACATGGGTCAGTTTCTTATGGCAAGTACATAGCTTACTTGAAGAGACTGGGAGCTGGAATTACACCCATCCATTGGCTAGGACAGGTGCTGAGGAAAAGAGCCTAAGTCTTAAGTACTATGTAGGTATAGTCTTCCACCACCTTCCCCCATCCCCCACTACACCAACACCCCTCAAATTTCCAAGGGGTTGATGCATCTAGATGAGTAGTTAACAAGGAAAGTTCAAGGCACAGTGTTAATAAGTTGTCCCAACAGATGGCAGGGCTCATACTAGGGAATCCGAAAGTCTAATCATTCAGTCAGTGACAATTAGAGAAAGCGAATTGCAAGATTGTGGTCCTGGCCTGAAAAGAGCATATTAGGGATCTAGTCTCAAATGGGGTTACTAATAGAATACAAGGTTACAAGAGACCGAGTTATAAGCCAGCTTATTAAAGGAGGGCAAAATAATCAGCAACAAGAATGAATTGGTGCAGAGAGTTGGACGGGGGCTGTTGAACTCAGGCCTGAAGTCAGGATTGGATTTAATGAGGAGGGGAGAGGGGAAGGGAAGGAGAAAGGTAGGAGGGCAGGAGGTCTCTAAATGGGGGAATCATATGGCCATAGCTGTGAAGTAGAACAAGCACTGCCATAGCGAGGGTAGGTAATTGATGTTATCAATGGATGAGAGCATCTACAAGTTGAGCTTTATAGGAGAGACAAGTTTCTGAAGGAGAAGACTGAATGGAAAGTCACATTGATGGATGGGGGAGGGTTCAAGTGATACAAATTCTGGTAGAATGATCTTCCTAAAATGCAAATTTAATTCCTGTTTTAAATCCTCCATGGGACCCATAGCACTGAGGAAAAGTACAGATTTCATAATATGGCACACCTGATCTCCAGTTTGCCTTTGATTCTTGTCATTACACACGAACCACTGTGAATTAACGAGAATGTGCCATCATCTCTCAGGCTATGGTTCTTTGGCTAGTGCCTTTCTGAAATTCCATGCTTGTTTTGCCCACCTCTGCTTCACACTGACCCTAACTCATCCTTTACCATTCAGCTTCCTTGACTGAGTCCTCCTTTGTGTTCGCATAAAATTCTGTGCATACCTGCTGTTACAGTATTTACTCTTAGTGCTGATCGACCAACCAACTAGTCTTCTGCATTAACTGAAGTTCTTTGATGAATAAATAGATGCTTGTCTCAGACGAGACTCTGAGAGGAGAACATTATGGCTAAGATTCAGCACAGTTCGATGGCTAGATTGTTTGAAGTGCTTCAAGCCTACTAATGATAATTTCCTGTTTGCAATGAAGAAGCCATCCAGAAACGTTCAAGAGATCATCCTTAGCTGGCATCTGTTTCTCAGTAGAGCTCTTTGTGGAATACTGGAGCCTTGTAAAGTCAGGATATATAGGAGAATCTCTGTTCTTGAGGGGCTCTGGAATTCTAATTATGCCTTTGCTGTCAAGGGATGTTTCAGGTTCTATATTTTGGAGAGTGGAGAAATGTAAAAGAAACAATGTAGTTTCTGTCTTCAAGTCCCAGGTGGAGGATTGGCACTGGGTGAGATTTTTATCAATGGCTCTTGAAGTTCATGGTGTGGGCTACTTGATACATATCTGAAGAGCGGGTAAATCAGATTCTGTGGATTTGACAGTTTGATGAGTTATGGGTATGAGAAAACACTGTTCATTAGCTTTCTCTATCTTTGTGGATTGGCCTTAATGAACATTTCCAAGAAAAATATTGGCGTTCAACTTCACCAATATTATAGAAACAACATCTTTAGGTATGGGACTGTCAATCTTCTCCCATAGTCAAAGAAACTGTCTAGGCTGGGGACAGAAAATTGGTTTTGGAGTAATGAATATGCCCCAACTGTCCTTTACAAGTTGGGACAGGATGGGGCACGTTGGCCTGCCCAAGGAATCTCTGAAGTCTAAAGCAATGCGCCAAGGGCGAACTTAGAAGCAGAAGTAAAGGGTCAAGAGGTAAAAACCAGTTTGATGATCAAGAAAGTTTTGTAGGGCAGTGCCTAAAACAATCCCCTAAAATAGCGGTACAAGAAAGAAGTTTTTGATGGTACAGACTCTATCCCAGGCGGAGTACCCTCTGAAGAGAATGGCTCATGTAGACAGATAAAGCCTCTTCAGAACTTGCTAGGAAAAGTGTAATCTCTGGGAGGGAGTAACTGCTATCCACTCAACTTTCCCTCTTTTGATAATACTTTCTGATACCTTATGGAAGTGAACAACTAAATAAAAGAAATCACATAGAATAATTATAAAATTAATGCTAAAAAATAAAGCATAGCTTCTGAAAGTACATTCCAAGGGATTCCCAAGTAACATCATTGAAAGAGTATTCTGTGGTCAAATTTTATGTATGGAATATACTCTTCATCTATCTTCTCTTGGTGATTCATTCTGCATGTTAGCATAGTGCCTGTGATCGGAATGTTTGTGTCCTCCTAAAATTCATATATTGAAATCCTAACCCTCAAAGTAATGGTACTAGGAGTTATGGGGTCTTTAGGAGGTGATTATGTCTTTAGGGCTCTGCACTCATAAATGGTATTGGTTCTTTTATAGAAGAATCCCCAGAGAGATCTCTTACCCTTTCCACCATGTGAGGTTACAGTGAGAAAATGGCCATCTTTGAACCAGGAAGCAGGCCCTCGCTAGATACCAATTCTGCTGGCACCTTGATCTTGGACTTCTCAGCCTCTGGAGCTATGAGAAATTTCTGTTTATAAGCCACCCAATCTATGGTATTTTTGTTATAGCAGCCCAAACGTACTAAGGCACATAGTAAAAGCTCTGAGAAGTCTTACAGGAAGGAAACATGTTATTTCCAATTTTAGTTTACTGTGAAACTATTTTTTGGGTGTGGTGGGGAGTTTACTGTAGAACACACTTTCACAACACTGAAATAAGGGTTAAAAACGTTAGTAAAGCAGTTGTTTTGGCAAGGAAACTGCCAGAAAACAGGAAAAATCTCTTGACTGGAACCAAAAGGAAACTGAGAAGCTGGAGCTAGAATTCCTCAAAAGGTTTAAATGAAAATGCATCTGTAAAGCATATTGCATAGGCCTTTTGCGTAGTTGATGCTGAATCATTTGTTGGTGCTGTTGTTATCGTTTTTATTGTTTAATGTGGAAGGAGACCAAAAAAAGGCCTATTCTTGCCAGCTGTGCGAGAAAGTTGCTGTCAATGGAGTAGACATCAGCTAATTCCTCAGCTAAGGAACCACTGGAGTTTTGGAGCAGTCATGGTTTTTCCTTCTTTTCAAGTTTTAATATCTTGTTAACTATCACTATAAATTCAAACTTTTCCCTATGGTTTTCGCCATTCTTTGTCTCTCTGTTATCTCTGTCTATATGTTTTTTAATTATGCAAAATAAAAGTAGAATTCATTTATTCTAAAGAATTCCTTAAGTGAATGGCAGGCAGCTACCCTTTGTAATTATTAGAGAAAAAAATATTTCAGATAGCTAAAGACTCATTCAGATGGTCTTTAAATGGGTTATAAAAACATCTAAAATCCAGCTAGAGAATTTTAGAATTAAACGGTATAGCAAATTCAAATGCCTACGGGGTATCCAGAATTAATGAGTGAAACAAGCAGGGTCGGAACTATAGTACACCAAAAAAATGCATGCTCATTAAAGGAGGCAGCTGCTTCGAGAGACTTTTTGGGGGGAGAAAGTAGGCACATTGTGTTTGAATTACTTGATTTTTAAAGAGAAGCAGAGAATGTGGATCTTTATGTAAAATCTCTCAAAATTTAAATGTTGGTGCTCATAAAAAAAAAAAAAAGCCACTCTGCAAGTCAAATAAAACATGTTCAAGGACCAGTTTGTGACTTGTAAATTAGGCAAACGTCAGACTGCACGTAGCAGAACCCAGGCGATCTTCATACCAGCTCCGCTCTGGGTTCTGTTTATCACAGAATCCTTTACAAAGAAACTAGTGTAATGATATTCCTAGACAGCCTCATGACTAAAATGATTTTTGTGAAACTCATAAGCATATGCTTAAAATTAACTTGAGACCACAATATTACTATTTGATGATCTAAAAAATCACATTATATTTCCTAATGGCATTGCCAGTAGATGTGAAACTTTCAATGTAAGACTATAGGATTTGAGTTTGAAAATATTTATTGAAACACTATGAGTGTTCTGCTATCAGCCGAAAAACTGGCCAAATGTAAAATGTGTTTCTTAACTATTTGCAAGAGTATTTTGATTATTATAGTTTTATGTGATTTAATAATTCGTAATTGAAGCATATTTTCCTCAGAGTATGGCAGGCAATTGAATGGGGAAATTAAAAGTATGCAATATCTTGCTGAATGATTCTTTGGGCATTTTTAAATGTCACTGTAGTATTAATGGAACTCTTTGATCTTTGATTTGGAAGTAACCATAATAACTCACATTTTTTCTTGATTATTAAATATTTTGAGAAGAAAATGAAAGTCTTTCTAACAAACTTTTTTTTTCTTTCCTTCATTACCCCTAAGAACCTCCTCTCTCCTTCCTACTCCCCTCCCTCCTTGCCTGCTTTCAACAGCACTTATGGTGCAAGCAGACTTCTCTAATCAGCAAGTTCTTCATACTTTCCAGGACACACAAAGGAGCAGCTGGTTACTTGCCTCTCTCTGCCTCTTCCCTTACCATCTTTATCACACTCCAATGTAAGTGTCTTCGTTTTTATACTCTGCCACACGTAGCCATGAGCCACTTGAGAATAGGTGCCAGTCCTTTGTTTCTGAATGCTTAATTGTGCTTGGTATGGTATCATGCACCTACTGAGCATGTGATACATATTTTTGAGTGAGTAATTTTTGGTTTTCCTTTTCCTCCCTAGTGTAATTACAATTTTATCAGAAGATAAAAATAGTGACCTGGAGCTATCACATATTCTCTTTTCTTTTTATTGAAATAATTACTGTTGCTACAAATCCAAAAATGGAAAGAAAAGGAAATTTCAAGTTTTAATGTTTTTTTGGGGGGGGAGGGGGGATGTATCGAAGTATGGGGCATTGCTTTTTTTTTTTTTTTTACTTTTTTTTTATTTCAGCATATTATGGGGTACAGATGTTTAGGTTACGTACGTTGCCCTTATCCCCTTTAATGATTTTTTTTCTTACAGTTCTCTGCATTATTTCCAGAAGCTCACATATCTTGAGCTTTTGAATCTTTTAAAAGAAACAGATACATAGACCAGTGTTTAAAACAATACACTTAATTTAGTGATATTTTGGGGTGCATTGACTAATAGGTTTTCATATTGTTTCAGATGTACTCATTTTTTCATAGTTTCAAACATGAATTTGTTAATTATTTGCTTATCTATTATATATTATTTAACAAAAATTAAATCTCTTGCTTTCTTTGTATGTACTATGGAATATTTGGAGAATAGAAAGTAGATGAAAAAGATTGCCCTTAATATTGCTTTCTAAGGTAACTGATATTAACTTTTTGGAGTCAGTTTCTTCTTTTAAAACGTGTTCATTATATTGTCCAGTGAACCTGAAAAATTGTATTGTAAAAGTATATTTCAATGAGAGAAATATTTAGAAGCTGAGAATTTCACAATCAAAATAAGTTATTTGTTCTATAAGAATTTTAATAAAAGTTTTAAATAATTTTTATAGATATTTTATTATTACAGGGTAAAAATAATAAACATATTTAGTTGAGTGACACATGTATACCTGAATATCTCTGAGGACATCGTGAACATCATATAAGACTACTAAAATTGGGTTTCTAGAAATTGTTATACATTTCATAACCACCTACAGTAACGAAAGGAGGCAAGACCAACTGAGCAGGCAGCTCCTGAAGCAGAGGAGCTGCGTGTTCCTATATTTGGAGAACAACAGCTTTTTTTTCCCTTTCCTAGGGTGCTATTTCCTGGTAGAGATCAAGTTTTCACTAACAGCAGTCCTCAAAATGCAAATTCTGTTCCCTATTAACCTATTGAATAATATCTAGCTTATATTATAAAAACTTTCATAGAGAAATGCTTAAATTATTTTTATTGTATAGTTTTAAAAACATTTAATTATATAGTTTAATATCCTTATTTTTAAAAATCTAGTGCCATAAGTAAGCATTTTTCTGTTATTTTACATCCACTATAAATATTGTTTTTTTGTTTTTGTTTTTTTTTTGAGACAGAGCCTTGCTCTGTTGTTGAGGCTAGAGTGCCGTGGCGTCAGCCTAGCTCACAGCAACTTCAAACTCCTGGGCTCAAGCAATCCTACTGCCTCAGCCTCCCGAGTAGCTGGGACTACAGGCATGCGGCCACCATGCCCGGCTAATTTTTATATATATATATTTTTAGTTGTCCAGATCATTTCTTTCTATTTTTTAGTAGAGATGGGGTCTCGCTCTTGCTCAGGCTGGTCTCGAACTCCTGACCTTGAGCGATCCACCGCCTTGGACTCCCAGAGTGCTAGGATTACAGGCGTGAGCCACTGCGCCCGGCCAAATATTGTTTTTAATGACAACCATTGAATTGATTAAATCAATTAATCATATATATATATATTTTTTTCTTACCGAGCATTTGTTTCACTGCCAGATTTTTTGCTACTGCAGATTACTGCAGTGATTAACTTTCTTCAAAACCAAAGCAAACCAAAATGTTTTCTATATTTAGATTTATTTCCTTAGGCTACATTCCCAGCAGTGGAATTCCTGGGTTAAAGAATATGAATATTTTTAAGCTTCTTGATGCATAGTTGCAAAAACAGTTTATAAAAATTTATACTCCTACAAATGATGTAAGAGAATGTGGTTGCATTGTGATTTGCCAATGTTGAGTATACTCATTTTCGTTAAATCTTTGCTCATTTATTAGATTAAAATATTAGTTTCAATTTCCATTTCTCTGACTTTTAGTATATATTTTTTTTCCAGTTTTTTACTCAGAATATTTCTTTTCTCTTAATTGCCTTTTTATTGTCATTTGCTAATTTAACTATGTTTTTCATTCTGGGACATTGGTAGAAGCATCTAGTCTTCAAACCACCTTCTTATAAGTTAATTTTGAAGTTGCTATGTGATAGATCCTGGGCCATACACTATTAGTTATGACTCTTGGTTATAAGTGACTAGAATTTAGCTTGAACTGGCAAAAAGTGTTCAATGATGACAGACTTCAAGGAAAAATTGAACCACGGGAAGGGCCTATGTATGCAGGCTTCAGAAATAACCTGAACAAAGGACGTTGGCACCTCTAAGATTTTCCTTTTGTATTTCATCTCTGCTTTTCTTTGCTTGTTGGCTTTATTCTCTTAAACTGAAAATCAACTTTCTCCTAGAAGGAAAAGTGGTTGCCCTCAGTTCCTAAGTTTTACTTCTTACATCTGCTGCTAACTGAAAGGGACTTCCTGCTGTTTTCTCTAGCCCCAAGAAAAGAATCCTAGAGAGGAGCTCTGACTGACAAGGTTTGGGGGAGATGTTTTGTCCACTTAGCCAGTTGGGTTGGGTCATAGAACATGGAAACTTCTGTAGCAGTCTTATGACTGATTGGACCTAGAAGAGTGGGGTGGAAAGAAACTATTCCTTGAATTAAGAGCTGATAATTCCCAAAAGAAAGGTAATTGTATTGAGTGGACAAAACAGTAGGAAACTACTACATGAAAAAGAGATTATCCAAGGATTTTATTTGCTTTTCCATCTTTTAGAATTAACCAATAGAAGAATATTTATCAATGCCTACTGTGTTACCAGAACTGGAAGAAAATAATAAGGGAAGTAAGAAACATAAGTTCTTCCACTAAAGAATAAACAATGTGATTTTATTAAGAGTGCTTTAAAATGATGGTAGCAATATTTAAAACGATGTTTTATATAAGCAACATTATTTTATTAAAAGCACTTTAAAATGATAGAGATTTCACTTTTTCTCCAAACTGTCTCCTATCTCCTACCTTCAAGAAAAATAAAGTAAAACATTTAACATCCATTTTGTGAAATTATACATCAGCGCTACAAAGCTGAATTATGTATTTGGTTTTTCATTAAGTCAGGGTTAAGATTTTTAACTTCTGCTTCTGTACTAGTAAAGCTTGAGAATATCATACAATATTTAGTCAAAGAAAGATCTATTATTTTAATAAACTATTTGCATGTTAAAAGATGTGAGAAATAAGTAAATAACGAAAGACTGAATAAAGCTCAAATTACAATAATTAAATAAGGTTAGTTTATTATTTAATTATTTTTATAGATTTAGGAGGCACAAGTGCAGTTTTGTTACATGGATATATTGCGTAGTGGTAAAGTCTGGGCTTTTAGTGTACCCATCACCTGAATAGTGCACATGGTACCCAAGAGGTAATTTTTCATCCCTCACCCCCCTCCCACTCTCCCACCTTTTGGAGTCTCCAGTGTCTATTATTCTACTCTGTATATCCATGTGTAGCCATTGTTTAGCCTCCCACTTATAAGGAGTACATTCGTTACTGAAAGTACATTGATAATGTACAGGATAATGACTCTTTGGTATAAAATTAAGACTATCTTAACAAAAGGATATATTTTAGTAACTAAGAATTTTGTAGGGAGATATACATGGGTGTCATGTTAATTTGCTAAATAAAAGCAATAGAATACCACTCAACAGGAAATTAAGTATTTGTATTCACAAATAATTTTGTTTCATATATTGCTCCTGTTCTATATACTTGCATGTTAGTGACATTTCTGGTCCTGTACATTCATTCTCCTGTTGACATTTTTGAAGTTGCCATAGCTCCTGATAAGAGGTAAAGTGGTTTGGTTTCTACCTCTAGGGTTTCACAGAGTGCTTATGACTTTTCTGCAAAATAAGAGTGTTTTTTCTGGTTTTATTGAATCCTAAGTGATTTATCTATCCATAATACTTGGACTTCCCACCCCCTATTCTCTACTTTCTTAAAGAAAGTAATTTAATTTTCTGAATGCATTTAGGTAGTGGTTAATTCCAAAGGAGCAGTTACAGAAGCCACTTCTCATAATTGGCAGTTGTATGTCAATTTCTGAAATCCATTTCCCAAGAACTCCTGAAGTACTACCTTGTTTTGAGTGATTTCTTTGTTGCAGTCCTAATTTTCCCCTTGATATTTGAATGCCTTTGCCTGTCAGACTGTGGTAGGCTGTAATCCTGAAAATTCCCCTCTTCATTTTTTCAGACCCTGAAATTCTATCTCTCATCTTTGATTGCTACAAAACCAGTTTGAGGGAAAGACTATAAATTAATCTTTAGAACCTGGGGCTTGATAGAAAAAGTATAAATTACAGGTGGTAAAATCCCATGATGTAACTAGCTTTCTTGTTTTTCCTAAAGTGTTTCATTACAGAGTGGAGGAAAGTTAAAAAAGAGATTTAAAGTAGTTTCCTTTAGAATATTTTGATTATGAGCAATACTGATAATCAAAATGAAAATCATTAAGAAAGGACTATTATACCTTTTCTTCATTTGTTTTACAACTTAGTGATTCTCACACGATCCATTTCATCAAATTAACTAAGAAACACTGGGAAGAAATAGATAAGGGTAATAAATATGCTTGTTCTTATGATTACATTGGCAAGAGGGTTATAATACAAGTCATCTAACTCCCAGTACAGGACTCTCTCCCCTAGAACGTGCTGTTAGTCTCCACTGTTTTCAGGAACACCCTCTGACTAGACAACATCATGTCCTTATATCAACATAATGTTCAAATTTTGTGACTGTTAGAACATACTGTGTACTAGGACAGTACATACTGTATTGTGGTATTTTGTGAATTATTTCACAAAGTTGATACAATATATACAGTAAAAATGAACATTTGTACTTTTCCAGGCATATCATTTTTAACTATATCAGTTTGATTTGGAAGAGGTAAAGTAAACTAGCATAGCCAAAGCTGAATGAACTAATGTGACCAAATTTATCAGGGAATATAGTTAGAAGGCTTGGGATGCTATTTATATATAATATTGATTTGGGAGATATATTAAAATAAGTGACCTTGAAAAGTGTTTTAATGTGCA
Source organism: Indri indri (assembly GCA_004363605.1). Classification (NCBI taxonomy): domain Eukaryota; kingdom Metazoa; phylum Chordata; class Mammalia; order Primates; family Indriidae; genus Indri; species Indri indri. Next base: position 42,002 of record RJWJ010003858.1, on the reverse strand, counting down.
TGTTTTTTAATTATAAAAAGGAAAATGTTTTATAAAACAGAATTGTTTACTGAGTGAATCTTAATAGTTGGAGCAGGCGTGTATTAAGGAATATTTAATACACATGTTGTTTAATCATTTAATAGTAGACCTTTAAATTTCTTTCTAATATTTCTAGAATTTTTCCCATTTATAAACCTGAGAAATGTTTATACACACATAAAGAGACTGTCTAGGTTTTTAAAAAAAATTCTAATTTAAAATCTTTAAGTAACACATAAATACATCTTCATTGTAAATAATTTAAATATTATGGAAAAAAACCAAAGTTCCCTTGACCAGCCTTCCCAATCCTGGTTCTCTCACTAGAGGTAACCCTATTTTAGAAGGTTGTTCTTATCCTTTTTCTGAAGTTTTAGATGCATATCTGTACATACACAACTGTCGTGAAAATACATGGTTTCATACTTACTGATCTCTGTAAGTTACAGCTTGCTTTTTTTCCCTTGACAATAACTCTTGGCATTCTTTCCATGCTAGGACATAGAGATCTACTTTTTTTGTTTTTTAAAATTTTTTATATAGTATTCCAGAGAACCATAGGTTATTTAACTGTTCCTCTAATACTGACCATGTATTGTCATATACTGACCATAAAGGTTGTTTCCTTTTCTTTTTGCTATTAAAACAGTATTGTATAACTTCCAAAATTTTAAATGCACGCATCCTTTTACATCATAATTTATACTACATATACATTTGACATGTAGAAATTAATCATTGTATATGTAGAGGTCATTCTTTTTTTAACTTTTTATTTTGAAATAAGTTTAGATTTATACAAAATTGCAAACATAGTGCAGAGAGTTTCCAGATACCCAGCTTTCCCTGACATTAACACTTTACGTAACTATGGTACAATTATAAAAACTAAGAAATTAGCATTGGTTTGTACCAATGTACTGTTAACTAACCTACAGACTTTATTTGATTTTATCATCCTTTTCTAATGACTCTTTTCTTGTCCAGAATTCAATCTGGAATTCCACGTTGCATTTAGACTTTGTATTTCCTTAGTCATCTTTGATCTGTGATAATTCCTCAGTCTTCCTTTGTCTTTCATGATCGTGAGGCTTTTGGAGAGTACTGGTCAGTCATTTTACAGAATAGCCCTCAATTTGGGTTACCTGATCTTTATTCATAATTATATTGAGATTATTCATTTTTTGCTTAGTTTTGGACATTAGGGGTTCTCTCAGGTCACACCCGTGCCCTATGAACTTGTCCCATCTTCTGTTGAGCAATTCTTACTTTCTGGCACCACAAAACATTCTAGGCTCATCTTGAATTTTTCATGCCCCAGCTCTAGAATCAATCAGTTCTCTAAGTTGCTCTGATTTCTTTTTTGGAGAATGGTATTTAGAAATCAAGATCTGGGCATTGGGTATGCTTATTGCTACTGAGATATTCTTGCATCTGAGCATTCATTGTTTTTGCCATTTGTATCTTTCTCTTGGATCATGACAATCAGAATATCCATTCATTGTTTTTTTAATAAATGCATTTAAGGCTATAAATTTTCCTCTTAGTACTTTGATATATAGTATTTCCATCGTTATTTATTTCTAAATAATTTATCATTTCCAGTTTTACTTCCTCTTTAGTCCTAGGATTATTAGATGTATATTTACATTTCCATGTATATAGATTTTTTTGATTGCCCTTTTGTTGTTAATTTTTCATGTAATTTTATTGTGGGCAATAAATGTAGGTATATGACTTCTTTTTTCTTTTTAAGAATATGTTAAGATTTTAACTGTAGCCAATGACATGGTCAATTTTTGTGATTATACCATATATTTGGGAAAAATTATTATCAGATAAAAAGATTCCAATTATATCCATATATCAATCTTGTTAAATCTTCAATATCTTTATCTATTTTTCATGTTATTATGACTTTTTCCATTTCTGTGAGAAAAGTGTTAATACTTCCCATTATGATTATTAATTCGTTCTCATTGTATTTTTAACAGGTTTTTCTTTATATATTTCTCAGCTATGTTATTTTTCTTGCTGATTGGACTTTTAATAAAAATTACATGTTCTTTGTTCCATTTAATGCATTTGCTAGTTATTAATATTAACATATTTTATCATCTTTTAAAGCATCTGTCTGGTATATACTTTCATAACCTTTTTTTTCTACATTTCTCTGTCAATTTTTTTTAAAGATGTGACTCCTAAAAACAATATTTGGCTGACTTTTTTCTCTTAGTATGCTAAGAGAAATACTTGCTAAGGTATTAAGTGGTACTGAAAATAAGAGGATTCATTTAAAATCTTTCAAAGGTGCATTTAGGCTTCCAGATCCTCCCCCAAGACATGTAATTACCTTTCCCCTCTCCCTGGCAGAAGACTGGGTGTTTCTTGTCTGGTCTCATTGACGCTAGGCATGGCTAAGGATGGAGAGTGGTAGAAAAGAGGTGGTGGAATGAGAACAGGGAGATCAAGTTAACATTGACTTTTGAAACAGTGACATCCCCTGCCACAACTCAGGTACCTTTCCTTACTTCCCAGGACTTTGTCAAGAGCTTGGAGCTTGGGAGAATGACTGGATAGGGAGGAAAGATCTATGCTGTCAGCATAGCTAGTTCCCCACCGGACCTCCCCACAGTGAAGTCCATCATTAAAGAATCCACCCCCTACCCACTCACACAGAAGTTTACAGGCAACATTTCAGTTCCTTATTCTTTAGCTTTTTAGGAGAAAATGGTGAAATAAATACTAACACAGATTTTAAAATTATCAAGATTTTATCATGTTTGTTTTATCTGTTTCTTTTTTTCTTTGCTGAAATATTTTAAAGTAAATCCTAGTCTGCATGCTGTTTTATCCCTATTGTATCCCTGCATGCTATTTTATCCTTCAGTGTGATGTGAGTTTTTTTACGTAACTACAATATTATTATTCCTAAGTTAGTAATATGTCCTTGGTGTTATCTAATTCCCAGTCCATAATCTAATTTCCTTCATTCTTAAAGAAAATTGTTTTACAGTCAATTTGTTTTAATCAGGTTCTATACAAAGGTCCACATGTCATACTTGGTTCTCTTTTATCTGGAAAGGTTTCCCCTCCTTTTCTCTCTTTGTCATCATTAGCTTGTAGAAACCACACTAATTGTCCTTTAAATACCTTATTCTTAAATATGAATAGACAACAAAGCATTACCAGACTTTTGAGGGAAGCCTCAAATATGAAAGACAAAAAGCAAAACAAAGGAAAATAAAATGAAACAGAAGCCATGTAGCAAGGTGAAGAAACTTCAAAAGCGTATTATAATTGATATCCTCAATGAATTATGTACATGAAACAAAAATAAGAGGTCATAAAAAAGAACCTTTTGGAGAGCAAGAAGGAATTCTTGGCAGTTAAAATATGATAGCAGAAGTTAAAATTCAATAGGCAGGAAGGAAGATAATGGAAGTAGTACAAAAAGTCAAAAGTGGTGAAATGGTACAGAAAGGGCAAGGCAATCAAAAGATCTGTCCAGGAGATCCCACAATCAAAATAATAGAAAGATGTTATAGAAAGGAACATCTTTCTAGAAATGGACAGGAAGGAATCATTCTTCCTGGGGGAAAGTTTCTGAAACTAAAGAACATTAATTTCTAAAGCAAGTACTTACCAAGTGCCCAGCACAGAGAATGACAAAAGACTAACATGATAACACGTTGTGATCAAATTGAAGAATCTCAAGTGAAAAGAGAAAAATTTTCTTTAAGAAAATGCTTCTGAAATGTGGAGAAGAAAAGTGTTATTAGTCCATTTCCGCTGCTATAAAGGAAATACCTGAGGCTGGGTAATTTACAAAGAAAAGAGGTTTAGGTTTGGCTCACAGTTCTGCAGACTGTACAAGCATGGTGCCAGCATCTGCTTCTGGGAAGGGCTCCCGGAAGTTCCAATCAAGGTGGAAGGTGAAGGAGGAGCAGGGGGGTCACATGGTGAAAGAAGGAGCAAGAGAAGGAGGAGGTGGTGCCAGGGTCCTTTAAACAACCAGCTCTCACATGAACTAACAAAATGAAAACTCATTATTGTGGGGAGGGCACCAAGCCATTCATGAGGGATCTGTCTTCGTGACCCAAATACCTTCCACCAGGCCCCATATTTAATACCGGGGCTCAAATTTCAACATGAGATTTGGAGGGGCCAAACATCCAAACCATATCAAAAGGGGAACCTACCATGTATCACACAAAGAAGTAAGAAAGAGAATGTCATTGGACTCCTCAGCAGCAGTATTGGAAGTTAGAAAACAGTGGAACAGTGCCCTAATTTTCTGCTGAATATATTTTTAATCTGTGATTCTATATTCAGCCAGAATGGCTCACTCTGAGATAAAATAATGACATTTTCAGACATTAAGAGTCTCAAACATACCACCCCGTGAACAGAAAATTCCTTATTTTAACTCAGACTAAACCAAGTAGGAAGAAAATTTCAGAACCAGAGTATAGGAGAATTGACATGAAAGAGAGATGAGGACAATTCCTGAAGGACAGCCATGTAGTCAAACCAGAGCATAACCAGATGAGAGCAGGGGAATGGAGAGCTATAGGAAGACTGCCTCCTGGAAAAGAAATAGTTTGGGAGGATTACCTGCTATATCTGAAGGTATTGAGTAGAGAATTTCACCTTTGTTAAGGTTGGAAGAATAGTCAGTTATAGGTACACAGAAAACTAAGAAAAGGAGTTAATTTCAGAGACAACAAAAAGTTTTACAAGAAAAGAAATATAATCGTTGGCTCACCACATATAATGGAGAAAAATGTAAATACTGAGTATAATTTAATAAAAAGGATTGATTTAACTATATTGGAAGGATGAGGGGAAGAAGCGGGGGAGGTGTGTAAGTATGTGTAGGAGGGTCAGTTCTTATTAGCTGCCTGCCCCAACATTCATTTTCCCTTCTATCTTAGTAACAGAAGTACAAATATGTTTGGGGGCTAATCTTCCCAGTTAAAGGACTGCACCTCCCAGCTTCACTTGCAGCTGAGTGTGGCCATGTATCTAAGTTCGGTACAAGTATTCAGGGGTACCTTGAGGAGATTGACATAAAAGGAATGGAGTAGGCCATTATTCTCCTGCTGCTGCTGGTCTGGAACGGGGATGTAATGGTTGGAGCTTCCACCACCACCATGGACTATGAGAATAAAGTACACACACCGAAGATGGTAAACCAGAGATTCGGAAGGATCTGGGGCCCTGACGACATTATAAAGCTATTGTTTCGTCATTGGACTGGTTGGCAACGCATTTGTTTTATGTGAAATTTTATGTATATGTGCCATCATATTCAGGTCTCAGTTATATGTAGCAGATCTAGATCTGAACTGACTTATAATTCATTAGATAATATCTAGAATGAACTATTAGGAAATATCAGTGTAAACACATTATTTAGTAATATGGAGGTAAATACTAGAAGAAACAGAAAAAAGTTAAAATTAGTTGCCTTTGGCAGTTGGAATTGGAGTAAAAGCAAATGATTACTATTCGTTCTTATAATCTTATTAGCAATTTCAGTGGTTTGGATGTGGTTCATCCCTGCCAAAACTCACGTTGAAATGTGATCCCCAATGTGACAGTGTTGGGAGGTGGGGTCTAGTGGGAGGTGTTTGGGTCATGGGGGCAGATCCCTCATGAATAGATTAATGCCCTCCCTGGGGGTTAGGTTCTCACTCCTGTGGGAATGGATTAGTTGTGGTGAGAACATGTATTTAAAAAGAATGTGGCTTCCTTGGTTTCTCTCTCTCTTGCTTCCTCCCTCACTGTGTGATCTCTTTGCACATGCCTGCTCTCCTCCCACTTTCCACCATAAATGGAAGTAGCATGGGGCCCCCACCACTGCAGCTGCCCAGTCTGGAACTTTCCAGCCGAGAGAACTGTGAGCAAACTAAACCTTTTTTCTTTATAAATTACCCAACTTCAAGTATTCTGTTAATAGCAACACAAAATGGCCTAAAATGGTAGTATTTGACATTTGAAATTATGTACATGTATTATTTTAATAAAAAATAAATGTTTTAGTTACATTGTAATTAATGTTTATACATGTTTATCGTAAAAATGTGAACAAAAGAATATAGAATAAAAGTTCTGCCTTTTTTCAATATTCTTTACTTTTTTTCCCTGCCTTTAATTTTCACTGTCCTCCCCACAGATAATGGCTGTTTGATGTGTCTTTCCATATTTTTTTCTATACATTCATTCATATATATATATATATATATATATATAAAGGCATAGTTTTCTTCTACTTATTTAAAGTATAAATTTTAATTTTAAAATAGTAATTAGAGAATATTTAAGCTTGTAATGGATGTTGTTTGTTTATATTTTTAGAATGCAAGATGCAAGCATGCAGTTAAAAAGTCAACAAAATGAATTTCAGAGAGTACAAAAAGAATTGAGTCATTTGCAACATGAATTAAAAATTAAACATAGACAATCACAAGTCTTCAGGTAAGATTATCTTTAAAGAATTGAAAATTATAAAGGTTGTATTTTAACATTCAAAAACATTTTAGTAATATGGTTTCTATATCCAGTGTGATTGAGAAAAGCAGAAACAGCATCACATTTTCTTTTTTCTTTTTGTAGCTATTTTCTTAGCTGAATAGTTTTACTAATAAAATTTAGATCAGGCAAACACTGTGTTCTATTAACACCTTGCTCTTATTCTTATTTTGTAGTGACATTCAGAATGAAAGCACAGTAGCTAATCTGTTTTCCTCTTCACCAGTAGTTCTTGATATCTTTGACCTCTGGATTAATAGTCTAGTGACATGAAAAGTAATAGAACAGGGAAATTTTATAAATGATAGTAATAGCCCCCTAAATTTAGAAATCTTCAATGTAAAACATGTTAATTCTGCTTTTATATAATCTTTGGAGGGTTTATAATACCTAAAGGTAAAAATCCAATGTTATAAAGAAACTAGGAAGTACATTTTCTTTTTTAAAAATAGAATTGGGGCCGGGCGTAGTGGCTCACGCCTGTAATCCTAGCACTCCGGGAGGCCGAGGCGGGCGGATTGCTCAAGGTCAGGAGTTCGAGACCAGCCTGAGCAAGAGCGAGACCCCGTCTCTACTAAAAATAGAAAGAAGTTATCTGGACAACTAAAAATATATATATAGAAAAAATTAGCCGGGCATGGTGGCGCATGCCTGTAGTCCCAGCTACTTGGGAGGCTGAGGCAGTAGGATCGCTTGAGCCCAGGAGTTTGAGGTTGCTGTGAGCTAGGCTGACGCCACGGCACTCTAGCCCGGGCAACAGAGTGAGACTCTGTCTCAAAAAAAACAAAAAACAAAAAATAGAATTGGGCCACAGGTGGTGGCTCACGCCTATAATCTCAGCACTTTGGGAGGAAGGCTGAGGTGGGAGGATCCCTTGAGGCCAGGAATTCAAGACCATCCTGGGCAATAGCAAGACCCCATCTCTACAAAATTTTTTTTAAAAAGCCGGGAGTGGTGGCACATGCCTGTAGTCCCAGCTACTCGGAAGGGAGGCTGAGGCAGGAGGATCCCTTGAGCCCAGGAGTTTGAGGTTGCAGTGAGCTATGATGATGCCACTGTACTCTAGCCTAGGCACCAGAGTGAGATCCTGTCTCAAAAAAAAAACAAAAACAAAAAAACTCGGAATCAAATATATTGAGAATGTTTATGAGAGAAAAATGATTCCTTTTCGAATTGAGTAACTTTTAGCTCTTAGAAAAGGGAAATAAGTTAAATCAACATGGCAAATGACACAGGTTCAGGATGACTGAAATATTATGCTGGCTGAGTATTTTGAATGTTAGGTTTTTGTTTTTAATCTACTAATCATTACCAGAAATCTTCTGTTAAAAAAATTGGGCTACTAATGTTTTGCATTATCTCATGATAACCTACTGGCCATCTACCTTTCATAAATGTCTTGCATATAACTGATGCTCAATGAATAATTTTTGAATGAATGAATGAATGAAATCTCCTCACAAAATGGATGGCCATTTTGTCATTATAAATCCCTTTCCCCTTTCCTAGAAATCTGGCATTGAACCAGCAGGCTAATACCACCCAGGTGACCCCAACTCTCCTATATTAATCAGGACCATCAGTATTCATTTTTGGCTTCTACAATAGCTTCAGCCCACATCTGCTAAGGAAATCTCATCTGTTTTGTCCACCAATACCATCGTGGATGGTAGGATTGACTAAATTTTAAAGGTTAGACTGGGAGTAGATCAAATAATTATTGCTGCTTCGGAATATTATGGGACCGATACAATTAATCCTCATTATTCACATTTTTACATGTCTTTTTCAGTATTTTAAATTTTTGAAGAAACTTAGACAAACATATTGAAATGTTGTTTTAATTCTATATTCTAATTTTCTTGTCATTTTGAATTATACTTTTAACTGCTTATTTTGTTCACATGTTTTCAATAGATCTGTGATTTTTGTTTATTTTTAGCTAAAAGATCACAAATTAGGAGTCTGGGATCTGATTTATATTAAAAAAATTAGTACATGCTAAAAGCAATTTGGGAAGTAACCATCCAACTAGACACTTAGTACAAATTAAAGTTCTTGATAGATAAACAATAATTACTGGTTTTATTTATACTCTCACTAGTAGATACATTGCATAGAAAAAGGTATATTGGTAAAAATAAAATCAAACCAAAGGTTGCAGAGTTCAATGATTTTTTTTTTTTTTGTATCACTAAAAGCTGATTTTTAAACTAGTTTATTGATTATTTAAAAAATATCTATTAGAGTAGGCAGGGTGGTGTGTGCCTGTGGTCCCAGCTAGTCAGGAGGCTGAGGCAGAGCACTTGAGCCTAGGAGTTTGAGGCCAGCCTGGGCCACATAGTGAGATATCAGCCTCTTAAAAAAAAAAAGAAAATCTATTAGAACATAAAATGTAGTGATTTCTCTGGATAAAGAAAAGGAGGTTATAATCTTCTCTTTTAAAGAGGTAAGGGAAAGAAGCCTGAGCTTTCTACACAGATGTAATCGTCTTTATTTATGGAGCCCAAAAGGAACTTTCAGCAGATCAGTGAACTGTGTTTTGGGGTCACATTGCTCCTTTAAAATTATTCTCCCATTTGTTTAATTACAATTGGGCTTAATCACCTATTCTCCAGCAAAATGTTCTTCATGTTCTGTTTTCCCTGACATCATTTCCAACCTGTCTCTTGCTAGAGAGTGATCAAAAGTAGGTATGGTATGCCTCAGCTGGCTCAATGCATCCGCTCTTCAGAATAAACTGTCTTTGGAAAATGGAAATGAACTTTAGAAGGCCTGTAAAATAGATATTAAAAACCAGTATGGAATATAGTTATATTTCACTTCATATAAAGTTATATGTAAGTCCAATATTACAAATCAGGCCATATTTGAAATATTGCAGCAGTGTTTACTTTTAGAGGATTCCTAGTGTGAATTTTTCATAAATTATTTGAAATATAAAGTAATTATCCTTTAATTTTTATTTGTAAATCTAGACCATGTCATCTCGGAAATTTTCAATGCTAGCTCCAAAAATCTCTCCTCCTAGCTCTCTCACTTTCACTTCAATTCATCAGGCTTATTAAGACTGTCAGTATTTTTTCTCATTTTCTCAATTATATTCTGGCTTTACTTTGTTACTAACCTTGATCCCATAGTTTATTACCCCACGTCTTTTTAAAAACAGCTTCATTGAGCTATAATTTATATACCACAAGATTCACCTATATTAAGTGGACAATTTCATGACTTTTAGTAAACCTACAGAGTTGTGCGACCTTTACCACATCTAATATTAGAACATTTGAGTCACTCCAAAAAGACCCTCATACCATTTTCAATCAATCTCTGTTCTCATTCCCAGTTCTAGGGAACTACTAATCTTTCTGTTTCTATAGATTTGCATTTTTCTGGAAATTTCAGATATATAGGATCATACAATATGTAGTGTTTACATCTGGATTCTTTTACTAATTATGTTTTTGAGATTCATCTATTTGTGGCATTTATTAGTACTTTGTTCCTTTTTATTGCTTAATAGTATGTATATGGATAAACAACATTTTTAAATCCATGTACCAGTTGATAGACATTTTGGTTATTTCTACTTGTTGGTGCTTATGAATAATGCTGCTATAAACATTCATATACAAGTCTTCATGTGGGCATATGTTTTCATTTCTTTTGGGTAGATACCTAAGTGTAGAATTACTGGGTCATATGGTTACTCTATGTTTAACTTTTTAAGAAACTGCTAGACTGTTTTCCAAAGTGGCAACACCATTTTACATTCTTACGATGGATGAGGATTCTAGTTTCTCCTTGTTCTCATCAACCTTTATTATTGTCTGTCTTTTTTTATTTTAATTGCTCTAGTGGATGTGAAATAGCGTCTCATTGTGGCTTTGATTTGCATTTCCCAAATGACTAATGATGTTGAGCATCTTTTCATACACTTATTAACCATTCGTATATCTTATTTGGTGAAATATCTATTTAAATTTTTTGCCCATTTAATTGGTTTGTTTTCTTATAATGGGATGGTAAGAGTTCCTTATATATTCTGGGTTTAAGTCCTTTATATTAAATATGATTTGCAAATATTTTCTCCAGGTCTGTGGATTATTGTTTAATTTTCTTAATGGTTTCTTTTGAAGTAAAAAGTTGTTATTTTTGGAAATAGAATTTATCTGTTTTCTTTCGTGGGATTGTGCTTATAGTGATGTATCTAAGAACTCTGTCTAAGCCAATGTCACAAAATTTTCCCCTGTAGTTTCTTCTAGAAGTTTTTATAGTTTTAGCTTTTGTATTTAGATCTATGATGCATTTGACTTAATTTTTGTGTATGATGTGAGGTAAAGATCTAACTTCGTCTCTTTTCAATTGTTCCAGCACCATTTGTTGAAAAGACTGTTTTTTCCCTATTCAATTGCCTTGGCACCTTCACCTAAAATCAATTCATTATTAATGTAAAGGATGATTTCTGGATACTCTATTCTATTCCGTTAATCTATATGACTTTTCTTATGTCAATACTACACTCTCTTGAATACTGTAGTTTTTAGTAAATTTTGAAATCAAGAAATGTAAGTACTTCAACTTTCTTCTTTGCTTTGTTTTGGCTATTCTGAGTCCCTTGCATTTTCATATGAATTTTAGGATCAGCTTGTCAATTATAGCAAAATAATCTGCTACAATTTTGATAGGTACAGCATTGACTATGTAGATCAATTTGGGAAGAACTGCCACCTTGAAAGTATTGAATCTTTCAGTTCATGAACATGGTATGTCTTTCTGTGTTTTGTTTTGTTTTCTTGTACTTTTATTAAATTTATTTCTAACTATTATTCTAAAAAGAATAATATGTTATTATGAATTGGATTGCTTAATTTTATTTTGAGAATTGGTCATTGCTAATGCACAGAAATGTTAATAAAATTGGTTTTTGCGTATGAATCTTGTATCCTGTGACCTTAATGAACCCTTTATTAGTTCTAGTATTTGTGTGTGTGTGTGTGTGTGTGTGTGTGTGTGTGTGTATTCTTTAGGATTTTCTACATAGAGGAGTTTACCAATACTCCAAGTTATTTTTTCTCTGCTCATTTAGTTGTATTTATCCTTAAAACCCTCAATCTTTATTCCTACTTCTAGGTGGTTAAACTCTAGGCCCTTAGTGAGGAATCCTCACTATTCTGCTTAGGTTCATCAGTGCTGTTCATCTCTTAGTAGCTGTGCATCTTGCCTCACATTTCACAGAGAAAGTTAAGGTTACCAATACAGGCAGATTTAGTGAATCAGACGATGCTTAAGTTTCAGAGTTCTCACTCAAGACTTTTTTCCACGGTTCTGGGAGGGCCTCTGGTGATAGTGATGGTTCAGTTGTAATTAGGTAAAAATTCTCTTTTCACTCTGATTTTCCCTGTATCTCATTCTGATGTCAGTTTACCATTTGAGTAGTCACAGGTGTTTGGAGGATCCAAGTAAAAGAAAGTTAACTTGGGAATACACCATTATGATTGCCTTTTGGAAAGACATTTTAGAATGCTTCAATAAAACAAGCAATAAATTATACTAATTAATTTGGATATGTATGAATTTTTTAAAATTAATAGACTAAAGCAATAAGATGAACAAATTAAGCAATAGAAATTGTTCTGGCATAAAGAAGCAAATTGTAACAATTTTTTTCAGATTACATCAAAGGAAATTTATTAATAGAGATACATTTTTAATAAAAGTTCTAAGATTAATAATCCAATGAGGAAGAGTTAATTATTCAAATACATTGAAGAAAGATTTGTTCTTACTGATTTGATAAAAACTACTAGCATCTTTGAATATAAAATAAAAATCGTAATATACTAATTTAAGGAGTACACCTAGGATAAACTGATTCATGAGTTTCATTATTTCAAGGACAATTCAAGATTAGTCACTTTCCAAGAGAACTTGAAATGCCAAAATCCTATAATCATATATGAGAAAAATTTGATACAGATTTCTCCAAACTTGATAATGCTAAACATTTACATGGCATTACAAATAAAGAGCTATGAAGCCAAAAGATCTTACTAAACTATTATTTTAATAACAAAAAAGCAAATGACCACACTAGGTGAAAAGCTATATAATCTTTATGTTCTCTCCACATAAAGTAATATTATAAAATGATTCTCATATGAAGAGGTGATTATAGAGCAAGTAGCCAAAAATCATAGACAAAAAAGTATTGTAGAGCTGTTACTTATTAAAAAGTTTTATTGCTTTTCTGTATTTTGATGTTATTGGAATTTATCAACTTTTAAAATTTTATTTCTGGTGATTTTTCTCATTCTATAAATAATTACGCACTTTTCAACCTAATTTTATAGTAATCATGTTTCTATTTTTTTTGGAGAAATCATATAAATTTAGGTCCCACAAAACTTGGATCTGCTCTTAGCTAACAAGCTTGAATTTTCTATTTCTTGCCTTTCTCCCTTACAGAGGCATCGACATCTACATCCAGTCTTTTCTTCTGTTAAATATCCCCAGCTGTCAAATAGGCCCCATCCCCGTGTATACAGCCTGATTTCAGCAGCTGCCTCACACTGGGCCCCTTAGCCCCTTAACTTGACTTAGTTCTTGGCCCCTGTCTTCCTGCCTTATCGGGGTCTTCTTGGCTCTACATCAGGCTTTCCATCCTCAGTTGGTTCCCTTGCTTTAGCGACCTGTTTGAACTCTCTCTGTGCTTTCTGAAATCAACATCCTCCTTAGCTCCCAGCTCTGCATGCTGATTGAGTCATCCTTAGCACTTCTTACTTATTCATTCCTGCAATTGATAAGGAATCTGTTTTATTCACTCCTTCATTCATTCATCAATGTTTGTTGAGCAAATACTATTAATATGTGGTCGGCACTGTGCTAGATGCTAACAAGATTGTGATGAGTAAGACAGATAGAACCTCTGCATTATAGATCTTAGTCTACTTAGGGTCATAAATATTGACCAAATAATTACACTTTCATGACTTCAGTCACCTTTTCACTGATAACTCCTAAATTAATGTCTGCATCTTGCTTGATTATTGAGGAAATTATAGCCACGATATCTGAAGTAATAAAAATCACTGAGGTGGCAAAAAGCATGTGATTACTTTAAGCTGTGAGATTTGATGAAGCAAAACACTGGATCAGTCACTGTGAATGGTTTTATTATCACCCCCAAATTTTATACTGCTTGTGGAATCATAGTATGCAGGAAGAATGCTAAGAATCTAAGATTCTCATTTAGGCTCTATGACTAAATTGCTCTGACCTAATTTTCTTTACTGAATGTTTGCTGTTGAATTAATAAAAAAAAAGAGTAACAGAATAAATACATATGAAGATAATTAGGTATCTTTGTAGTTAAAATGGCAAAATGGAAATGAGTTAGAGTGACTGTATACCTTAGTCTACCTATTTCCAGTTTATATCTGTTGTGTCAGCATAATATGAATAGCACCTTCTTTTGCTTTCAAAATTGTCTCCAACTAGACAATAGATTATATGGTCACTCTAAAACCACTTTTTTAAGAAATATTTTTGTTATGCTTCCTGTTCTTAAAAAAATCCTACTTTTTTATTACTTTACAGTCAAAGATTGTCGGAGTACAAATATTTTTGGAATAAGACTCTTTCATTACTTACTTTTACTAAAAGAGAACTAACAAGTATTAAAAATGAAGTATATGATAATTTTCAAAACTGGACTTCACTGAAAGGAGAAGTTTTTCTACAAATTAAATCTATAAGTGAAACAGCCTTGACAGGTTTGTTACATATATTTAGAACATAATTGTCCTTTTTTGGTAAATGGTACATCTTATGTAATGAAATAATGATATTTTATGTGATGGGAATTAGGATTAACTTTCTAAACCTGTTACTGATTGGGAGACTAGATAACCATTAAGATCTATGCTAACCCTGAAATTTAATAATTATAGGCTGATCTAAGATAAGCTATGATACATCTTGAGCTGTGGACAAGTCTGGTTATTATTATTAAGTATACCAATTTGTATTTTTAAAACTTTTCTTCTTTTAATGGCTGAGTACCTCACATTAGATCATCTTTCCCACAGATAACAGCCATAAATTCTGGACAAAATAGCTACCTAAAAACATTTGAGAGTGACCCAAACCAAGCACTTAATGGAGGGAGTGTCGAAAATTAAAAGGAGGCATATTATTAAGTGAAAGATGCCAATCTGAAAAGGCTACATACTGTATTATTCCAACTATACAACATTCTGGAAAAGGCTAAACTGTAGAATAGTAAAAAGATCCATGGTTGCCAGGAGTTCTGGGCCAGGAAGGATGAATAAGTGGAGCATGGAGGATTTTTAGGGCAGTGAAACTATTAATATTTTCTATGATACTACGATGGTGGATACATGTCATTATACATTTGTCAAAATCCATAAAATACACAACACCAAGAGTGAACTCTAATGTAAGCTATGAATTTTGGGTGGTAGTAATATGTTAATGCTGATTCATCAATTGTAGCAAATGTACCTCTCTAGTGCAGGGTGTCGATAGCAAGGGAGGTCGTACATACGGGGATGGGGGTATATGGGAATTTTCTGTACTTTCAGCTCAATTTTCCTGTGAACCTGAAACTGCTCTAAAAAACAGCCTGTTAAAAATTTTTTTAGAAACACTGAAAGGAAGACATGACAGTAGGCAGATTCCTTTTATTTATTTTTTATTTTTTTAGGGTAAATTCCTTTTAATTTTTTTTTAAGGCTGTTGGACTGAGGGCAGGGTACAATTTACTTCATGCAGGGAAGCTGAAATTCTGATAGAAGTCTATAGTATTTTTGGTCCAAAGATTGGAGAACAGAGATCAAGGCAGCCTTAGCCTCTGAGAAGTGAGAGGATATACTAGAAAAGTGATAGACAGAAAGAGAGAGGGCAAATTTTGCATATAAACTCTCTCCAAATCTCTGGATTATCCCCAAATATATGTGTACAAGGAAGACTCTAAATAGCCCATTGAAAACCAAAATAATTGATATTTTAGCTGTCATCTACCCGAGGGGAAATAGGAAAGAGATTTAGTAGTTTGAGTTTGGCTAAATTAACTGCTGGTTAAAACAAAACAAAAGAAAAAGTCAGTACTTATTGGAGGAACATAAAAGAATCCAGAGTCTCCATAACACAACATCCACAATGTTCAGGATATAACCCAAAATTACTTAACCTAGGAAGAAACAGGAAAATATGGCCCATATCCAAAAGAATAGACAGTGAATAAGAGACCAACACTGAGTTGACCAAGAAGGTGTTAATAGCTGATCAGGATTTTAAATCAACTGTTAAAACTGTACTCAGGACATAAAGGAAAATGTGCTAGTAGTGAATAAAAAAGAGAAAATCTCAGTGAGAAACTATTAAAAATGGGAAATTAAAAAATTTAAAAATAGAATACTGAAATAATTCAGTGGATGGACTTTTATAGCATATTGCATCTACAGAAGAAAGAATCAGTGAACTTTAAGATAGATCAATAGAAATTATTCAGTTTGAAGAGATAAACATAAAAAAAAAAAAAAACGAACAGAGCCCCAGGATCCTTAAGAGAGAATAAAATACACCATCAGTGACAAATATGAGTAAATTTAAAAGACTTTTTTCCTTTGAGTTTAAAAAGAATTTACATGCTTATTTAAAGCAAAAAGCATTTACTGTGAAGCTTATAAACTATGTCATTGTAGCATATGAGAAGTAGAGCATAAAAGATAGAGGGAGGGAGTAAATGGATCCATTTGGTTGTACTCTTTCTGTATTTTATGTGACATGATGGAATATTTATTTTATTTATTCTAAAAAGCTAAGGATGTATAGTATAATTCCTAAAGCAACCACTAAAAGAAAAAATACAAAGATATGTAACTAAAAAGCTAATAAATAAATTAAAAGATAACTTTTGACCGGGGGTGGTGGCTCACACCTGTAATCCTAGCACTCTGGGAGGCTGAGGCGGGAGGATCGCTTGAGCTCAGGAGTTTGAGATGGGCCTGAACAGGAGCGAGACCCCATCTCTACAAAAATAGAAAAATTAGCTGGACATGGTAGCACGTGCCCGTAGTCTCAGCTACTCAGAAGGCTGAGGTGGGAGGATCGCTTGAGCCCAGGAGTTTGAGGTTGTGGTGAGCTTGGATGATGCCACTGCACTCTACCCAGGGTGATAGAGCAAGACCTTGTCTCAAAAATAAATAAATAAAACATTTTTAAAAATGTAAAAAAGGGAGCTCTTTAAAGGGTATTCAAATAGTCCAAAAGATGGAGGATTAAACATCACCTGACTCGTAAGATTTATTATAAGGCTACAGTAATCAAATCAGTATAGTACTGGCATATGGATCAATAAAAGTTCAGTAGAATAAAATAGCCTGGTATATGACCTCTACTTATATGAACATTTGACTTTTGACAGAAGCACCAAAACAATCCAGTGGGCAAAAGAAAGTCTTTCAACAACTTGTGCTAAAACAACTACGTACCCATATGGAAAAATAAAAATATACCTCAACTCCTACATCATACATAAAAATTAATTCAAGACAAATCATTAAGCTAAATGTAAAAGATAAAACTATAAAACTACTAGAAGAAACAGAGCAAAACATTTGCATGACTTGATAGTAAATGGTTTCTTGGCTAGGACACAGAAGTAAGAACTATAGAAGAACAAAAATTGATGAATTAGATCTCAAGATTAAAAACATCTGCTCATCAAAAGATTCCATTAAGAAAATAAGTAGGTAAGTCACAGAGAAAAATATTTTCAAAATGTGACTAAGCATTGTTGTGCAAGTTACATAAAGAACGCCCACAAATCAGTAATAAAAGGACAAACAGTCCCATCAAAAATGGCCAAAAGATTTGAACAGACACTTTAAAGGGAGGATATACAAATAGCCAGTAAAGATGAGAAAAAGCGTTCAACATTATTAGCCCACCTGACTGGTTAAAATGAAAAAGACAACAGCAGATGTTAGTGAGGAAGTAGAGCAACTGGAATCCTCACACAATTTGGTGAGAGTGTAAAATGCGGCAGCCACTTTGAAAAAAGATCCGACAGTTTCTTATTAAACTAAAGATACATCTATCCAATGACCCTGAAATTCCACTCTTTGGAATTTACGCAAGAGAATGTCCACAAAATACTTGTAGGAGACTATTCAGCAACTTTATTTGAGCTGAATTCAAAATATTCTAAAACTGGAAAAAGCACAGGAGTATATCAATAGGAGAATGGATTATCAAAAAAACAACTGAACACATATAATGGAATGTGTAATGAACTGCGGGTAATGCAGTAACCTGGATAAACATTGAAATATTATGCTTCCTGAAAGTAGCCTTACATAAATAATGCATATTGTATGATTATATATATGGTGTTCTAGAATAGGCAAAACTAATCTATGGTGAGATAAAAACAGAACAGTGGTTGCCTTGGAGGACAGGATTGACTGGAAAAGCACAAGGGGAACTTTCTGTGGTGATAGTAATGCTCTGTTTTCATGGGGGTTTGGTTTACACAGCTGGATGCATTTGTCAAAACTCATCTATTGGTACACTTGAGATTTGTGCATTTCTTTGTATGTAAGTTTTACTTGAAAATAAAAAGAAATATATACATATATTGAACTCTAATCTGTGTGCTGCAGTGTTTAGGAGAGAAGTATATTTATATCTGCAACTTACCTTGACATTCATTAAAAAAAAAAGATCAATGGATGGATAAACTGTTTGATAGACAAATAGTTGTGTGATAAAACAAATATTAATTGTAATCTTGGTGGTGTGTATGTTTATGTTTTCTATACAATTCTTTTAACTTTTCTCTGTTTTTAAATTTTCATGGCTAAATGTTGGAAAAAAGAAATAATTTTAAACCATGAATTTTATCATATAACATGTGCGTTCAGAAATGCATTTGTATATGATAATATCCTTTTGAATTTTTAAATTAACTTGAAGAATTAAATTTAGGCAAATAGAGGAATTTTATAACAAACAACCATGTAAAGTATAACTGTATTATTAACTGTAGTAGGGAAAAGATTCCAATGACACAGATATGCAGATACTGGGAGATGAAAGTCCATAGATGAACATTGAAGTTCCAAAGGATATGGGTAGCACAGTGACAGTGTCTCCTACAAGTAATAATATAGATATACTTTACATAATGTATTTCATCATACAAATATACTCTATGCATCATTTCCATTATTTGAACATTTATATGTATCTTTTCGTGGATATATGTTTTTGTTTCTTTTTGGTAAATACCTAGGAGTGGGATAGCTGGGCCATATGGCAGGTTATGTTTAACTTTTTAAGAAACTACCCAAGTTTTCCAAAGTGGCTGTACCTTTCACATTTCTACCAGCAGTGTACAAGGGCTCTATTTGCTCCACATTCTTGCCAACACTTAGTATTGTCAGTCTCTTTAATCATAGTCATTGTATTGCAATATGTATGGAAGATATTAATCCACATTTCAAATTATTTCATTTATAATTTTTGAGTGTCTCGTCACATCTTATTGTAGAATATTTACCTCATAATATCAGTAATAATGAACTCAATACTACTAGACTAGAAGAGGCATTAACTCTACCAGTTTTTATTTTCATTTGTGTTGCATTATTAATATTGTCTGTAATTCATGTTTTCTTTTCAGGAATCTTTTAAGCCAATTGTCCATTTTAGGGCCATTATATTTTATTAAACTGGATAGCCAGGAACACACAGAACAACATGTCACAAACACAGAAAAGGAAAGAACAAGCAAGGACACACTGACTGTGCCTCTGTGTGGAGCAACGATACTCCTCTCTCAGTAAACCTCACTCACTTTATTCTCTCATGGCCACAACTGTATGATATATAGAAGGAGGGAGGCACTTCAGGTTCCTGAAGGGGCAATTGGCTAACAATCTCCCAGAACAAGTAGCTGCCCCTTCTTGTGATTTAGGTCTTAGTTCAGATTCATGTCCTAAAAAGATTTTTGCTGACCACCCTAGTTAAAGTTGTCTTCACTTACACTTCTTCTCTATCCCAATTTTCTCTTTCATTTTCAATAATATTTATCACTGTAAGAAATATTCTTATCCATTTATTGACTTTTGTATTTACTGTTAGTTTCCTCCTACTAATCTCCCCAGAGATAGGAATTTTGACTGCTTTACTAAATGCTGTGTTCTTAGTGTTTTAAGAGAATTGTGCATGTCACACAGTAGCTAGTCAGTGAACTTTGTGGAAGTGAAATGGAAGTAAAAAGGACACCCAAATTTTAATAGCGAGATTCCTGATAATCTTTATATTCTTTTTAAAAATCTCTGAGTATTTTCTAAGGTTTTTTGGGTAATGTTTATATATTCTATAATCTGAGAAGAGACTAGAGTCTTCATTCTGAGCTGCACTTGCCTGAAAGCCCTGAACACATTTTATGTGGGTTATTATCAGTAGTACAATTCTTAATCATTTTTTTTTTTTTTTTTTTTGAGATAGGGCCTCACTCTGTGGCCAGGGCTAGGGAACAGTGGATCATCACAGCTCACTGTAACCTCAAACTACTGGGCTCAAGTGATTCTCCTCCCTAAGCTTCCTGTGTAGCTGGGACTACAGGCATGCAACACCACACCCAGCTAATTTATTTTATTTTTATTTTTTGTAGAAACAGGGTCTCACTGTTGCCCGGGCTGGTCTCAAACTCCTGGGCTCAAGCGATCCTCCCCTCTTGGCCTACCCAAGTGCTGGGATTACAGGTGTTAGTCACAGCTAAGAGACTAAAAAGCATATAGACCTTCACTGTCCATTATGTTAGCCACCAGCCACACATGGCTACCGAGCACTTGAAATGTGGCTATAGCCTCTTTTTGAAATGATAACATTTTAGATATATGGAGTTAAATAAAGTACACTGTTAAAATTAATTTTACATGTTTATTTTTACATTTTAAAAATTTTATTTTTAAAATTTTCATATTTTTAATATGACTACTAGAAATTTAAAATTACAAATATGGCTTGCATTATATCTATTACTATTGGGCATTACTGGCATGGGTATATAACTTATAGCTTTTCTCCTAAAAAAGGGAACAAAGTTAATGTTTTCAATTGTAATTTTTAAAAAATCTGTATAATTAGACTCATAAAAATAAACTCACCTAATTTTTGACAAGGATACACAGGCAACTCAATGGAGGAAGGACAGTCCTTTTAACAAATGGTGCTAGAACAATTTGGTATCCTTAGGCCAAAAGAAAAAAAAAAAGAACTTTGACCTAAACCTCACATTTTATACAAAACCCAAAATTGATTGATCACAGACTTAAATGTAAAATATAAAACTTTTAGGAAAAAAAAAAGAAAATCTTTGGGCCCTAGAATTAGACAAAGAGTTCTTAGATTTGAACCAAAGTATGATACCTAAAAGGAAAAATTGATAAATTGGATCTTAGCAATATTAAGAATTTTTTCTCTGTGATAGACCCTGTTCAAAGAATGAACAGAAAAGCTACAGACTGGGAGAAAATGTTTGCAAGCCACATATCCAACAAGGCATCTGCATATAGAATATATAAAGAACTCTTAAAACTCTACATTAAAAAATCCAATTGGAAAATAGGCAAAATACATGAGCAGAAATTTCACCAAAAATGATACATAGATGGCAAATAAGTACATGCAAAACTGTTCGGCATCATTAGCCATCAGGGAAATGCAAAATAAAACCATAATGAAATACTACTACACATCTATTAGAATGTCTAAAATTAAAAAGACTGACCATACCAAGTGTTAGCAAGGATCAGAGAAACCAGATTACCCAACATTGCTAGTAGGGTGGTAGTAGCAAATATTCAAACGAGGACTTTGAAGGCCGAAGTGGAGAAAGGTTAAAAAGAAGTTTAGTTTAATAAAGTTAAAAAAAATAAATTAATTAAAAAATAAGAAAAAGAAGAAAACATTGCTAATATGAATGTAAAATGGTACAGACATTCTGGAAAATAATTTTGCAATTTCCTCTAAAACTAAAAATGCATTTACCACATGACCCAACATTTGTATTCTTAGGCATTTATCCTAGAGAAATGAAAACCTATGTTCACAAAAAAAAACTTGTATGTGTATATTCTTAGCAGCTTTATACATGATATCCCCAAACTGGAAACAACTCAGTGTCATTCAATGGATGAAGGACAAACTATGCTATATCTGTACCATATAATACTACTTAGCAAAAGAAGGGAACACATTAATACATGCAACAGCTTGAATGAACCTCAAGGAAATTATGTTGAGTGAAAATAGCCAATCTCCAAAGCTTACATAGTGTATGATTCTATTTATATAGTATTCTTGAAATAACAAAATTATAGATGTAGAGAACAGATTAGTGGTATCCAGGGATTAGGGATGAGTGGGGATAGTGGTAGGTTTGGCTATGAAGGGGTAGCAGGAGTAAGCTTCATAGTAATAGAACAATTCTGTATTTTGACTGTGGCGGTAGTTATATGAAGCTACACTTGTGATAAAATTGCATGGAATTACACACACACACACACACACACACTCTCTCTCACATAACTGTAAAAATCTGCACAAATTCTATGGATTATACCAGTGTCAGTTTCCTAGTTTGATAATGTACTACAAGTTATACAAAATGTCAGCATGAGCAGAAGTATGGTTAAGGGGAGACAGGACCTCCCTCATACATTTTTTTTCAACTTCTTGTAAATATATAATTATTTTAAAAAGTTTTTTTAAAAATCTGTGTAGTGTTTTTAATTCCTTCATTTAATAAATCTAGTCACTGATGCTTTTTTCCTATTATTGTAATAAAACTATGTAAAGTCTTATGAATTAATGATCACACAATGTAACATCAAAATGCCTTGATAATAAGGTTATATCAAGAGGTTTACTAATGACATAATGACCTAACATAATTTTAAATTCACTTGACTAAGATCACAGGACTGAAACCAACAGAAAAATTTTTATAAAGGTAAAGAAATTGATTACATAAGATGAATACTAATAATTGTACTTGCACTAGCTCTTGAATTATATTATAGCACTTATTCTAAAAGCTAAAAACATATATTGGCTATAAACTTTCACAATATTGCAAACATTCTAAATAACAAATATTCTAAAATATAGTGTGATGGGCTGAATTGTGTCTCCCAACTCCTACCCAATTCATATGTTAAAGTATTGAAGTCCTAATCCCCGGTACTTTAGAATGTAACTGGATTTGGAGATAGGGTTTTTAAAGAGGTAACTAAATTAAAATGAGGTCATTAGGGTGGGCCCTAATCCCATCTGGCTGGTGTCATAAAAGAAGAAAGTTTGTACTCAGACACCAAGAGACACCATGTGAAGACATAGGGCAGAGAGGGACCTAGAACAGATCCTTTCTTCACTGCCCGCAGAAGGAACCAGTTTTGCTGACATCTTGATAAACTTCTAGCCTCCAGAACTGTGAAAAAATATTAATAAAGGCCGGGCATGGTGGCTCACGCCTGTAATCCTAGCACTCTGGGACGCCAAGGCAGGCGGATTGTTCTGAGCTCAGGAGTTCGAGACCAACCTGAGCAAGAGCGAGACCCCGTCTCTACCAAAAATAGAAAGAAATGAATTGGACAGCTAAAAATATATAGAGAAAAAATTAGCTGGGTATGGTGGTGCATGCCTGTAGTCCCAGCTACTCGAGAGGCTGAGACAGTAGGATTGCTTGAGCCCAGGAGTTTGAGGTTGCTGTGAGCTAGGCTGACACCACGGCACTCGCCCCTGGCAAGACAGTGAGACTCTGTCTCAAAAAAATAAATAAATAAATAAATAAATAAATAAATTTCTGTCATTTAAGCCACCCAATCTGTGGTACCTTCTTACAGCAGTCCCAGCAAACTAATAAATAAAGTAAACCCCATACACATTTTACAATATTATTCAGCTCCTTTAAAAGAGTTGCATGTTAAAATTAAGTTGGGTTTTAAAATCAAAGTACAAAACAGAAACACCATTCCTAGAAAAAGGCATCGCTTAATATTTTGTTGCTGATAATGTATGCTGAATATTGAACAGCAGATATAAGTGAAGTATTTCCTATTCTTCTAGTGAATGAATATTGTTTTATGTAGTCAATATTTTTAAATTTAAATATTCATAGATTAGATTTTCTTTAGAGCATACTTATTTTAATAAAATAACTTTCAGATAACAAATTTTTTACCAAGGCAGAATATTTATCAGGTGAAAAATCAAATTTGCTTCCACTCCCAAACTACTATTGCCTAAATGGCTCTTGAACTTTTAAAATTCAAATCTAGAATTAGGCTTAGAAATGTAGTCCACATTTTTCACAAAATTGATAAAACTGGGGATAGAATAGGCCTATTTGCTTATCCTATTAAAAATGTTTCTTTCTTTTGGATGTACGTTTTAACTGTCTAACCTACTCTGACAGTAAAAAATATGGGGCTCAAAATGTCTGCCTCTGAAATGATGGCTGAGATAAACACATATTCAGGATCTTCAACTAGTGGTATATTAGAAACTAATTTAGAAGCTTTGCCCAGCAATGCCTTTACTCATTTAATAGGTATTTGTTGAGTTCCTGTTAATTCTAGGACATTGTGGTAGAAATTATGGGGGGAATGAAAACAAGTAAAATATTATGTCTGGCCTAAAATAATTTATAGTCCAATAGTAGATCACATGTATGTGTGTGATCAGTGCAGTACAAATGGTGCAAATTGTTGTGAGTTCCAGGAAGATCAAGGTCACGTCCAGATCCGGTCAGAAAAGATTTCTGCACAGAAGTAGCATTTGAGCTGTGGTAGGCTGAATGTGTGAGGCTAGGAGGACCTTTCTCATGGAGTGATGCTGAGACAGGGAAGGCCCAAGGTGGGTATTACACAATGACAAGTATAGGTTGACCTGGTATGGATCGTAATTTCTGAACCCTAAACTGAGACGCATGATTGACAAGTATGAAATTGCATAAAGGCAAAGGTAGAATTGAATCTTTGACGCCAGGAGTGCCATAGTACAGGAATGTTTAGTTTGCCGAGGGCAAGTTAACTCTCTTCCATTGTATTTACTTTTTCTTTACTCCATATTAGGAATGTTGCAGTCCCTCTTAGTTTTGAAATCCTGCTGTACTTTTCCATGTGTTAGAATATATTTTACAAATAAATTTGTATTGCAGGTTTTTATTTTAATGTCAGATAGAAAGTCACACTGACATGAGTAGTTATTTTAGAGTGTAGTGTACATTAACAGAATCAGCTTACTAACCTAAGCAGTGCCATTTTGGCAAATGATAAACAGGTGACAGCATGTGTGTGCTCCTCTGCAGTGTCATTCTGACTTAAACACAGACAGATACAGGTATGGAGTGGTACAGTTTATTCAGCCATAAGAAGTCACCTTTATGGATACAGCAATACCCAGAAAGACTTCTTAGATGTAAAGGAAAACTAACCTTATTTTCTTTAGCTACGTTCTTTTTAAAACTTTAGCATATGGATATTTTTAAGGAATACAGTTCCCACATAATCACTGGACTACGGTAGACCCCCAGTTATTTGGTCCCTGCCAAATTATTTCTCCAGATTTTCTATTTCGAGCAGGAACTAAAAATGAAGAAGGTGTCAGAGCCCTTGTGCTCATGCACCGGGTCTGTCATAAATGCCACTTTTTCTCCCAGACGTACTTTCTACCCACAGAAAGACATTTTGCTTTTCTCTCCGTGGTCCTCGTTCCTGAACCTGCTCATCACCATCTCTTAAGCCATGCTGTTTTTAGTGCCTCGTCCTAGCTCGCTGCTTTACTTCTCCTGTAGCCATTTGCTGGCCTTATTTCCTCTGCTGCCATGTCTGTCCTGTATACCTTTACTTCTGGTCTTCACCCATGTGGCTGCTATTTCTGCTCTGGTGGCTCCAAGACCAATAAACCAAGCCGACCTCCTTTGCCATCCAATCGTACGCTGAACCCATCATACAGCCCAGTCAGGATGGGCTAACCGAAGAAGGGAATGTCCAGTGAACCCTCTGGGAAAGTGAACTATCCAGATGTTCATGTAAATCACATCCTCATCAATTCTATTGATTGTGGTTGTACAGATATTATAGTATTTTGTTGTTTTGTGTGTGCTCTTGTAATTTAATGGTAGGTTAAAGCAGCAGTGCAGAAAAGAATGATGAAGGGGGAGCTTGCTAATTGTTCTGAAGGATAATGTGCTCTATGCATTTCTCACAAAATTATATAAAAGTAGCACATTTAAATCTGAGTTCTGAAGACACATTTTTATTAAACTTAATTTAAGTAGATAGAATAATGACAAATAATTGCTATGATGAATTCTGGTCTTATTTTGGGGGGGCAGAGTACTATTAGACTCATTAAGATATATTAACTAATGCTTTTTGCCTATAAATGTATTATTTTTAGACTCTACATCCTTCTAGTCCTCTCTACTCCTACTACCTTTCTTCATAATTTGTATAGAATGTATCCTAGTTACTCTCTTACAGATGCTACCGAACCAGCTCATGTTAGCATATTTAAATTTACTTTTCTGATACATTTTGCAAGAAAACAATGTAATTTCAATAAAACCCAGACCATTACACAGATATGTTTTTTATTTATGTAAGTGTTTAAAAGCAGGTTATATTGCCATTTAATGCAATTTTAAGGCTAAAAAAATTACTAAAAGATTTCATGCATTATTAAGCATGATAGCCCTTTTTCTCATTTCTTTTTCAGAATGGCTACTGAATTTAAATTTAACCTTTTGCTTAGATGTCATTATAATCTCAGAAAACTCAGCTTTCAATTATTAATTTCCTAAAAGAAACTAATCAATTTTTGGAGAAATGTTTTATGATTAAATGTTGACTATTTGTAAACTTTGAATTTGCTTGACAGTGTCCCAGAAAAGTAAGCTATGTCTTGAAGAGGAAATGAAAAATCTGAAATTGTCAGATGCAGCCATATTGAAGTCTCAGCAGATTCAGACATCCAAACAACAGGAAGTAAACTTGCAAACCAGTTGCTATGATTTGCAAAAGGAAGTACTAGGTAAAGAAAATTCTTTTTTGCTGTTGTTAACAATTAGCTTTATAGCTATATAAGGAAATGTCTAAATTTTTTCTTATAATCACAACAGAGAATTGATTTATTTTGTATTTGCAAATATGCCTAATTATTACTAACTATGGTGATAACTGTGTCTGTGATCAATATTTGCTATCATTCCTTCCAATTTTATCTTAGAATGATAAGACTTAAGTGGATATATGAGACACATTTTGACTACAAAGTAAGATTTCAGAAAACCAGTGGAATTTACTTTGGTATATCTATGTTTTCCTATATTTCCTTCTAAAAGCAAATCTAAATTTTTAGGCAATCCTTCATTTTCCCAAATGAAAAGATTAAAAATTGTGTTTGGGGCCCTGTGGGCAAAGTTTTTAAACATGTCTCTATCTCAGAGGAATGCATGTCTTGGCCATAAGTCTAAAGAATTGGTATTTTTACCTGAAGACGTTACAGAATCATTGAAAATTGGTAATCAGTAAAATGATACCATAAAAACAGTGGTTTAGAAAAATTAATCTGTTAGCAATGAATGAAGGTTAGAGCCAAGGAGTCATTTAGAAAATATCTTTGCCAGTAACCCAATCCCAAAGCTAACCTGAAGTAGGGAAGGGAACTTACATTTTTTAGGTCCTAAGCGTTTAACTTTCTGTTTCTGGCTTATTTCATTTAACGTAATATCCTCCATTATATGCAGTTCCATCCATGTTGCTGTGAATAATAGGATTTTATTCATTTTTATGACTGAATAGTATCCCATTGTGTATGTATGTATATTAATACCGCATTTTGTTTATTCCTTGATAATTTTTAGGAGCATTTTGTATATTATAGATGTTAATTATATTTTATATTCATTTTTCTCTAATACGTAATTTGCCTATTAACTTTTTTTTTTTTTTTTTTGAGACAGAGTCTGGCTCTATTGCCCTGGCTAGAGTGCGGTGGCGTCAGCCTAGCTCACAGCAACCTCACACTCCTAGGCTCAAGCCATCCTCCTGCCTCAGCCTCCCAAGTAGCTGAGACTACAGGCATGCACCACCATGCCCAGCTAATTTTTTCTATATATATTTTTTTAGTTGTCCAGATAATTTCTTTCTATTTTTAGTAGAGATGGGGTCTCGCTCTTGTTCAGTCTGGTCTCTAACTCCTGATCTTGAGCGATCCATCTGCCTCGGCCTTCCAGAGTGCTAGGATTACAGGCGTGAGCCACCGCGCCCGGCCTGCCTATTAACTTTTTAATGGTAAATTTTACGACATCAAAGTTTTTCATTTTGGTATGATCAAATTATCTTTCATTGTTTATATAGTTAGTCTTGGTTAAAACAATCCCATTCCTAGATAGTACATGTAGTCCTGGTTTTTCTTTCACTTAATTCATTGATACATACATTATAGAATTTAGTTTTAATATGGTATGAGATGTAGGAATCCAGATTTATTCCTTTCCAAATGGGCTGCCAGTTGTGTCAGTATTATGTACTAAATAATCCATCCTTTTTCTACTAAATAGCACTACTATTTGTCATATGTTAAAATTATATACATACAGATGCTCCTTGACTTACAGTGGAGTTATGTCTCAATAAACTCCTATCCTAAATTGAAAATATCTAAGTAAAAAATGTATCCAATGCTAGCAACACAGCAGAGTCCCCAACTTACCGTGGTTCAACTTACAATTTTTCGACTTTATAGTGGTGTGAAAGCAATATGGTGGAAACCATTACTCCATCGTAAGTCATAAGGAACTTCTCAACTTACAGTGGGGTTACATCCTGATAAACCCATCATAATGTCAAAAAAAAATAAGTCAAACCATCATAAGTCAGGAGCCATCTGGACTAGCAACTATTACTCTCTTTATTACTCTCTTCCGTTCTACTATTCTTACTTTTAAAAACATTTTTTGATACTTACCGTTATACAAACAAGGATGTTCCTATTTTTAAATATATATTTGCAGGCAGTTATTCTTCCATTTCAACTTTAAGATAGTTTTATTTACCACTGATCCAAAGGCTCTGAGAGGTACCTAGTAAAGTTTTTCTCTCTCTAACCTTTATACCTTTCTTACATATTCACAGGCAGTTAATCCTCCACGTACACTTTAAGATAATTTCACTCAATTCTAATCCCAATGGGGATTCTAACTGGAATTGCATTATGTTTATATACTAATTTTTGAGAGAATTAACATTTTCAGTAATATTGTCTTTTTAGTATTGCAAAAGTCTTCTCATTCAAGAATATGATTTGTCGTTCCATTTTTCAATGTTTTTGTTCTTTAATAAAATTCTATAGTTTTATTAACTATAGAATAGTTTTTCATTCTTATTAAATTTATTATCATTTGCCTCTACCATGAATAGACTATTTTTCTTATTTCAATTTCTTTCTTTGTTGATAGACAAAAGCTATTGAATTTTGCATGTTTGTTTTATATCTACCCACTTTACAAAGTTCTCATGTTTATTCTACAGTATGTTTTTTATTAGTGACTCGTGGGTTTTCTAATTATACAATAATACCACCAGTTACCACACACTCCCAAAAAGAGTTCATCTGTTCTTTTCCAGTGTTTATATCTGTTTTTTTAATTTTCTTATCTTGTTAATATCTTATTAAATTAATTTGAACTTCTGAGACTCTGTTAAATAATAATGGTGACAGTGAGCATTCCCATCTAGATCCTGATTTTAATTGAAATTATTTGGTGTCTGGCCACTTGGAATTATATTTAGTATTTGTTTTTTGGTAAATATTCTTTATTTATCTTCTATTGATATTTTACTTAGATGTTTTATTAGAAGTGCTTTTGGATTTTGACAAATGCCTTTTCAGCATCTATTGATGTACAGTATGCATTTCTTAATAGTGGGGATACATTCTGAACAATGCATCATTGGACGATTTCATTGTTGTGTGAACATCATAGAGTGTACTTACACAAACTTAGATTATATAGCCTACTATACACCTAGGCTGTATGCTCCTAGGTACACACCTGTACAGCATGTTACTGTACTGTATACTGTAGGCAATTGTAACACAATGTTATTTGTGTATCTAAACATATCTAGACAAAGAAAAGGTACTGTAAAAATACAATATAAAAGATAAAAAAAAAAAAGGTACATCTGTATAGGTTGCCTACACTGAATGGAGCATGCAGGACTAGAAGTTGCTCTGTGTGAGTCAGTGAGTGAGTTGTGAGTGAATGGGAAGGTTTAGGACATTACAGTACACTACTGTAAACTTTAGAAATGCTGTACACTTAGGCTACACTAAATTTATTAAAAAATATTTTTCTTTCTCTGATAAGTTAACCTTAGCTTACTGTAACATTTTTCACTTTATAAACTTTTAAAATTTCTTTTTAACTTTTTTTTAATTTCAGCATATTACAGGGGTACAAATGTTTAGGTTACACATATTGTCTTTGCCGCCCCAAGTCAGAGCTTCAAGCGTCTCCATCCCCCAGACAGTGTGCACTGCACCCATTAGGTGTGTATATACCCATCCCCTCCTTCCCCTCCCATGTGCCTGACACCCAATGAATGCTATTACTATATGTCGACTTAAGTGTTGATCAGTTAATACTGATTTGATGGCGAGTACATGTGGTGCTTGTTTTTCCATTCTTGGGATACTTCACTTAGTAGAATGGGCTCCAGCTCTATCCAGGATAATACAAGTGGTGCTAGATCAGCATTGTTTTTTGTGGCTGAGTATTATCTCCAGTGAGAATGGCCTTTATCAAAAAGTCCCAAAACAATAAATGTTGGCGTGGATGCGGAGAGATAGGAATACTGATATACTGCTGGTGAGACTGCAAACTAGTACAACCTCTGTGGAAAGTAATATGGAGATATCTCAAAGAGCTACAAGTAGAAATACCATTTGATCCAGCAATCCCATTACTGGGCATCTACCCAAAACTTCTAAAATTTTTAATAAACCTTTTGACTCTGTAATAAAACTTAGCTTAAAACACAAACACACTGTACAGTTGTACAAAAATAGTTTTCCTTTACATACTTATTCTATACATTAGCCTAGGCCTACACAGGGTTACGGTCATAGATATCACTGTCTTCCACCTCCATGTCTTGTCTGCTGGAAGGTCTCCAGGGGCAATAACATTCATGGAACTATCCTCTTATGATAACAATGCCTTCTTCTGGGATAATTCCTGAAGGACCTGCCTGAGGCTGCTTTATAGTTAATTTTTTTTTAACAAGTAGAAGGAATACACTGTAAAATAACAATTAAAGTATAATATAGTAAATACATAACCAGTCCCATAGTCATTTATTATCGTTATCAAATATCATTATTATACTGTACAGAATTATATGTGCTATACTTTTATAAGATTGGCAGAGCAGTAGGTTTGTTTACTCTAGCATCACCACAAACATGTCAGCAGTGTGTTATGATATGATGGCTACAATGTCACTTAGGTGACAGGAATTTTTCAGGTCCATTATAATCTTATGAAACCACTGTCACATATGCAGTCCATTGCCCAAAACATTGTTATGTAGCGCATGAGTGTAATAGCGTATTTTTTTGTCCTTTAACCAACTTGTGAAATAGATTGGTGTTGATAATTTCCTAATAGTAAAGCACGTTTGCTTGCATGGCATAAACCCTACATTATTTCCCTTTATATATATTGTTTCCTACATGATTATATTTTATTTATAAATTTAGTACCTATATTCATAAGTGAGATTGGGCTATAAAATTTTTGGGGGGGGCACTAATTTTGTATTAAAATTAAGTAAACTTTTCAAAATAAATAGGTTAAATAGCATTTGATTATCTGTTCTTTAAAAGTTAGGTAAAATTCCACTGTGTACCCAGTGTTTTTAGGTAAAATTCGGTTTATGAACTAATCTGATTCACGCCTCTTTCAATGGGAGTTATAATATTTAATATTTCCAAAGTTTTCTATGGTGATACAACTATTTAATTTTCACTTCTCAGATTAGTTTTGATTATTTTTATTTTGATAGGAAATCATTTGTTTTTCATAAATTTAAACTTTTATAGCCATAAAGTAGTATGTAATACATGCTTTTGTTTTTTAAATATCTCCTCTATCTATAGTTATACCTGATTTCCAATTTTTGATCTTTGATCTTATGTATTTTTGTTTTATGTTTTATTATTAATTAGGCTTGCCAGACCTTTTTTTTTTTTTTAGTCTTTTCAGAGGCCTAGCTTTGGGATTTTTTTATGTTTTCTGCAACTTTTATTTTACCTAATATTACTTTTCACTTCTGTACTTATTAATTCACTTTTCTCAGTTTCTTTTGGCATTTTGTTTTTATTTTTTAGTCTTC
Organism: Indri indri; assembly: GCA_004363605.1. Classification (NCBI taxonomy): domain Eukaryota; kingdom Metazoa; phylum Chordata; class Mammalia; order Primates; family Indriidae; genus Indri; species Indri indri. Next base: position 9,936 of record RJWJ010003858.1, on the reverse strand, counting down.
TGAAGAGGAATACTTATTTATTTATTTACCATCTTTTTTTAAATAATAGAGGCCTTTAAGGGTATAAATTTTCCTATGAGTAATACTTTCTCTGTCTCATAGCTTTTAATGTGAAATTTTCTTCTTTAGAATACTCTCTAAATAATCTGTTATTTCTCATTTTTTCTTTTACTGAAGGGTTATCCAGCAGTACATTTCTTAATTTCTAAGTAGTTAATTGTTTTGGAGATTTATTTATTTATTTAATTGGGGTTTTCTGATTGAAGAATGAGCTTGTTAAGCTTTTCTTTATGTTGAATACATGATCAAGTTTTGTAAATGTTCCTTCATAATATACTGTATGATATAATTTTCTACTTATGGATTTAATGTCTTAGCTGTGTGTATAATTCTTGGGATCTTTTCTCTCAAAAAACATAGATACTAATGCATTGTCTCTTAGCTTATAGCGTTGCAGATGAGACGTCTACTACAGCTCTAATTCTTTTTCATTTAAAAGTAACTCTTTCTTGTACATGGAAGCTTGTTAGATTTCTCAATCTCCTTTTTCTTTTTTCCCCTGGTTTTCATTGGACCTCAAGAGCATTCAGTTGGATTACTCATAATCCTTGGTTCATGACAACACTCAGGCCCTGGCTAGGACTTCATATGCAGTGTTGAATAGATTGGTGATAGTGGTATCCTTGTCTCATTTACAATTTTATAAAAACACACTGCTAAATCATTTTTGGGCTTAAACAGAAATTCTAATTAAAATGTAAAAGTATCTAGAACTGAATGATAGTAAAAATACTACATATCAAAACTTGTGGGATGTAGCCAAAGTAGTGCCTTGAGGGAAATGTACAGCCTTTAATACTTACATAAGAAGAAAAGAATAAACTCAAAGAACACAGAAGGAAAAATATAATAAAAATAAGCACAGCAGTCAGTGAAATAGAAAATGATACAATAAAGATCAAAAAAACAAAACACTGATTTTTTTAAATCAACAAAATAGACAAACCTCTGGCAAGTTTAATCGTGAGAATAGAGAAGACACAAGTGAACAATGTAAGGAATGAAAGAGAAGCAATGGCTACAGTCAACAGAAGAGTAAAAAATAAGAAAAGAGAATACTCTGAGTAACCTTATGTCAACAACTTTGAAATCTTGGATGAAGTGGACATATTATTAGAAAAATATGTCTTACTAAGATTAACTCAGAAAATCACAGGGTCCTATAACTATTAAATAAATTGGAGCAGTGTCTTCCTACAAAGAAAGGCCAGATGATTTTACAAGCAAATTCTACCAAACTTCCAAGGAACAGAGGATCCTAATTTTATGCAATATTTTTGAAACAACCAAAAATTAGGATCCATTTCTCAGCTTATTCTGCAAGGCCAGAGTAACCCTGTTAACCAAAATCTGACAAAGATATTAAAAGAAAGGAATATAATAGATCTGTTTATATTATGAATATTGATGTGGCAATTCTCAACTAAATAATAGTAAATGGAAACCAACAGCTTTTCTTAATGCTGAGTACATGATCAATTCTTGTAAATGTTCTTTTCAAATATGAAGTAAAATACAATTCTCTACTTGAGAATTCTTAAAAATACTCTATAAGGTAGGGACTATTATCATATCCATTCTGTAAATGAGAAAACTAAGGCCAGAGAAGTTACATAACTTCTCCAAGGTCACACAGCTAGTAAATATTAAAGCCAGGCTTTGTACCTAGGCAGGCCATTTCCAAAGCTCACTCTTTTCCACCATGCTATATCATAATAGTTGCTGACATTTACTGAATACTGGCTGTTTTCCAGGAACTGTACTAATCATTGACATACCTTATCTCATTTACTTCTCAAATAGCCCAATGGGGTAAGTACCATTATTATCCTTACACTGCAAGTAAAGAAATCCAGCCTTAGTCAAGTTAAGTAACTTGCTTTAGGTTACAAAGCTAGTAAGCAACAAAGATAGGATATGCCTTAACTGTGACAAAACCTAGATTAAAGGAATTAAATGTCCCATTTCATTTGATACTTAGTTTGTAACTAAAAGCCTTGTATGCAGTGTTGAATGCTCTTTCCAATGGAAATTGGCATATTAGAATCTGGAAATCATTTATTTGAGGACTTTTGAGGGAACTGGAAATGTGTACTATTTATAAGAAAAGGTGCCACTGTTTTTTTAATGGGCCGCCATGTAGAGAAGAGAATATATTTAGTTTGTTTCTTCCTACCAGTGCAATTAGAACCAGGAAGTTAACATTTTAGGGAAGCAGATTTTAGAAAATAATTTTGCCTTAATAAGGCTATTTAATAATATTGGGCTGCCTTATAAAGAAATGAGCTGAGTCTGGATTGTCATCTTTCAGATATATTATAAAAGGATTTCCAGGTTTGGTGGGGAGTTAAACTAGGTAGCTTAGAATTCTAAGATTCTAATGCTTCAAATGGTTTTTCGCTAGTGGGTATAGTATAAGGAATGAGCAAATCAGGTTTTTCCTTCTTTCTTTCTTTCTTTCTTTCTTTCTTTCTTTCTTTCTTTCTTTCTTTCTTTCTTTCTTTCTTTCTGGATATTATGGGGGTACAAACATTTTGGTAACATGTTATAACTTTGCCACACCCAAACCATGATTTGGAAACTTTGAGTGTATAAAAATTGTATTCAAATAGAATTCTGCGGTCTCCAATCCCTGGGCTGATACCAGTTTGTGGCCTGTTAGGAAATGGGCTGCGCATCACTGCCTGAGCTCCACACTACCCTCCCCAACCCATGACACACCCCCCTCCAATCCCCTAGTCCATGGAAAAACTGTCTTCCTTGAAACCAGTCCCTGGTGCCAAAAAGGTTGGGGGTGGCTTATATGGAGTTTTGATTTTATGAACTAGAAAAAGCGGGGAATTAATGTAGCAAGTTCTATCTAAAGACACTCTTGCATTCCTCAGAAAATTGAAATTCTTTTCTCATATCCTGGATTTTCCTCTTGACCTGGAATGGTGGCTATGGGATCGCCCCCAGGGTTGTAGATTCCTGGAGACTTTTTAGAACTAGAAGCTTTATCTGGCTAGATGGAGGCACATTGAAAACATGTAAGTGTAAGTAGGAGCAAAAATAAACTTGTGGAATTTATTACATTAGGAGATGTTAATGCTGACAGTATAAATCCATGTGAAATTCCTTAATGTATGAACAATAGATTCTCAGAGAAAATGTGATGTTTTGGAGTTTAGCTTTGACCTTTTTTCCCCTCAAAATAAAACATTGTCAAAACTAAATATTTCTCATATTTATAAGATCAATGAAAAATAAAACTACTAAGATATTGATTTTTATGTATCAAATTAAATTGGTATAGTTGCTACCGAGGGCAGCTTGGTCAATGTCTGTCTGAAATGCAAATGCACCCTCCTCTGGCCCTGCAATTCCATTTCTAGGGATTAACAGACATATAGAGATGCCTCCTTATAAGTGGAGATAACAGATGTCCAAAACTATTCATTGAAGTACGGTAGTAGCAAATGATTGTAGGCAGCCTAAAAAATTATAATAGATGACTAGTTAAATAAACTGTTCACTATTTCAAACAGTAGATTCCATGTAGCCATAAAAAAAGAGCAAGTTTCTTGTGTATTGATATGGAGAGAACTCCAAACTGAATTGTCAACTAAGGAAAGTAAGACACATAATATTGCATATGCACCATGACACAATTTTTGTAAAAAAGAAGTGAAATATATTTGTATTCATATTTACTTATATTGTATATAAATTTTTAATATCTTTTGATGTGTATACATAAGAAACTAATAACAGTGTTTACCTATTTGGGGACAACAGGAATTGGGTAAATGAGAGATAAGCGAGGGGAAACTTTTTTTAAAAGTAAGCTTTATTTTTTTAATTTTTGATTTTTATTTTTTTGAGACAGAGTCTCACTCTGTTGCCCGGGCTAGAGTGCCGTGGCATCAGCCGAGCTCACAGTAACCTCAAACTTCTGGGCTCAAGGGATCTTCCTTCCTCAGCCTCCCGAGTAGCTGAGACTACAGGCATGCACCACCATGCCCGGCTTATTTTTTCTGTATATTTTTAGTTGTCCAGCTAATTTCTTTCTATTTTTTAGTAGAGACAGGGTCTCGCTCTTGCTCAGGCTGGTCTCGAACTCCTGAGCTCAAACGATCCGCCCGCCTCGGCCTCCCAGAGTGCTGGGATTACAGGCGTGAGCCACCGCGCCCGGCGGTAAGCTTTATTTTTTACAGCAATTTGAGATATATAGAAAAAATGAGACAGTACTATAGAGAGTTCTCATATACAACCCCTCCCCTATAATTTCCCCTGTTGTTAGCATGTACATTAGTACGGTACATTTGTTACAGTTAATGAACCAATATTGACAAATTATTATTAACTAAAGTGCATAGTTTATTCACATTTCCTTAGTTTTTGCCTAATGTCCTTTTTCTGTTCCCAGATCTCATCCAGAATACCACACTACATTTAGTTGTCATGTCTTCTTAGGCTCCTCTTTCTTCATTTTTGATGTCCTTCCTAGTTTGAAGGTGTACTGGTCAGGTATATTGTAGGACGCTCCTCTATTAGATCTGTCTGATGTTTTTCTCATGATTAAACTAGAGTCATGGGTTTGGGGGAAGAAAAGCATGGAAGGAAAAGTGCCATTTTCATCATATCTTGTCAAGACTAAAAACTATCAACATAATGTATGACTGCTGATGTTGACCCATGGTTAAAGTAGTATTTGTCTGGTTTCTCCACAGTAAAGTTATTCTTTCCTGCTTTCCACGTTGTACTTTTTGGAAAGAAGTCTCTATGTGTAGCCCAGACTTGACTCAGAAGTTATGCTCCCTGTTTTCTGGGGAGGAGTAGCGACACAAACGATTCGGAATTCTTCTGCATGGGAGATTTGTTTCTTTTCCCCATTTATCAATTTATTATTTGTATGAGTATAGACTCATGGATGTTTATTTTATACTTAGATTATAATCCAATACTACATGTTTAATTATTTTTTTTAGCTCAAATTTTCCAATTTTGACTGTTAGAAGTTCTTTTAGTTGGCTCCTGTGTTCTTTGGACATATTCCCATCAGTGTGGGTGTGTGTTGGTTTTTTTAAACACTTCCTGATTTTCTGGCACTACAAGAACAGCTCATTTTGTATATTTCTTGCCCCAGTCCTAGAATTAGCCATTTCTCTAAAAAGCCCTGATTCCTTTTATTGGAAAAGTGTATTCAAGATCTGGGTTCTAGCTATGTTTATTAATACTGGGGTCGTTATTTCTTCTAGGCTCTCTCAGTTGACAGAGAAAAGGAATATATATGTGTACGCTAACCTGTGTATATATACATATCTATAAATATTTCTATATGTAACCATCTGTAACTATATTAAGCTAAACATGAGTTCTTACTGATGTTGGAACTCTAATCTATTACCACATGGATCATTTTAGCCTCCTCAAGGGGAGAATTTTTACTGTATACTTCATATTTTAAAAACTATTTTGAACTAAAATGTATTAGCTATTTATAAAATTAAATAAATTTATAAATAAAACTCTGAATAGGCTGTGCTGTTTACTTTAGACTTAAAAGGACAAAAAATACACATTCTACACTTAAAGCAGTTTTCCCATAGTGCGGTTCTTCCCCCAAATCAAGGCATATTGTTCTTGCTTCCCTTCTATTTAATCTTTTTATTCTAGCTTATAAATTAAGCAGTTTCCTTGAATGTTTTTGTTTCTTAGAAGAATAGTAAAACATCACAGGACATGGTGTACTATCTTATATTGTAGAAACAGAGAAGGGTTAAGTAATAACCTTTCCATATTTGAAAAAAAGAAATTATGGTGTGGATGGGATTTGTGGAAATAATAACAAGAAGAGAAGAAAAGGTAGACATTTTCACACCTGGGAACCCGCTCCCACCCCTGTGCCAGTCACTTGACTAGCACTAAGCATTTGACTAGTTTTCTGTCATCTGATCCTCATATTATCCTTATGTGGAAGCTTTTATTATTCCTGTCAGACATAGAGAAAGTAGTTCATGGTCACCCAGCTGAGATTCAAACCCGGCTCAAAGCCTGTGTTGGCTCGTTAACCATTTCAATGAATTCCAAAAAGGCACATGAAAACACTGCCCTCCTATTTCTCTACCTAAAAAAAAGGTGGGGGCAGGGGAGGATTTCCCCCTTGCAAAAACGGATCTCTGACCTAGCAAATCTTCATAAATTTAAGCTAGGGCCATTAGGGCAGTGTTTTCCAAAATAGCCTCGCCACAGAAACATCTGGGGCTGTGAGTATTCAAGGGAGGGAGGGTATGGGTGGGTGGGAATGGGAAGGCCGAGTAAGTACAGGGACTCATTAAAAATGTGCATTCTTGTACATCTGTCCAGACGTACTGAATTAGATTCTTCAAGACTCTTTATTTTTGATAAGTAGTCCTTATAACCAGGCAAGTTTGATACTAGCTTAAAAAAATAATAAGGAATGTAGAAAAATGATATTCACACTATAGCATAGTAAAAAAGAAAGAAAAAGAAAATAGAAGTAACTTACATTTTCAAAAAGAAGTGCATTTGTGAATTTTCTCAGTTGCAAGCAGCCAAAACTGACTCTAATTCAAATAGCAAAGGAATTTATTGAAAGGATATTATTTAGATATTTTAAATCTCTGAGAAGGTGGAAGAACCAGGCTTCGACAGTAGTTAGGAACCCAGTAAAGCGAGGCTGCCAGATTCATAGCCAAAAGCATGCTACAAAGAACTGTCTGGTGAGGATGCAGCTACTATGTCCTTCAGACACTGGACACCTACCTGACCCACCTCTTCCTCTGGTCCTGAATACCAGTTGATCCCGGAATAAATTCTCTACTGCTTCAGCTTCTTGGTGTCAGTTGTTCTTGGAGCAGATCTTGGGAAAAGTATATATTTTTAAATAGCCTATAAAGGAAGAACCATGTTCGGCCACCTAGCCCTTGCGTATTTAGCCTGTGTTATTACAGGGATGTGTTTCTGCTGTAAAAATGGCAATATAAATCTTTAGAACAGAGTAGCAAATCCAGAAGTAGAATGAGATTTTAATATATGATCATTAACAATGGGACAAAGCAAAATGATATAATAAGTAGTATAGAGATAACTAAAGCAAATAAACCAAGTACACCAAAATAAACCTCAAATTACGTAAGGAAAAACAACAGGAAAACTAGCACACACAAATAAGATACAGAATGTATTCTGATTATGGAAGGATAAAGCAGCACTTTAAAAATTGCAAAGGGTAAGATTGACAGATTTTGCCTATTAAAAAAGGTAGAATTCTTGAGTTAAAAAACTGCCAACAACCTGAACATAGCAGACTGACAAAAAGTATTTGTATCATATATGATTTGCAAAGGGTTAAAATCCATACCATATAAAGGATTTATTCAACTGCAGGAAAACTCCAAGACCCCAAGAAACAGACCATTAACACAGGAAAAACACATAATAAACAAACACAAAATGTTTAATTATTAATAACTAAACAAAACTCTTACCTTTTAAATTAGTACAAAGAATTTAATGGTAAGGTTTTCCTTCATTTGGTAATATAAATAGTTATTATATTTTTTTAACCCATAGAAATGTTTGTGATCAAGTAATGTCCTTCTCAAGAATTTGTACTTATGGAATAAGCAGAAGAAAAGTATTTATGTGGAAAGTTAATACTTATAATAGTGAATGATTAGAACTAATTTCATTCCCAACACTAATGAAATGAGTTGTAAATTATCACATACCAAAATTGGGAACATTATACAGAGTTAAAAATGACAGTATGAACACTGGGCATCAACATAGGAACATGCTTATGATCATGTTACATAGTAAAAACAAATCCACAAAATTGTCTGTATATTATAATTATAATTATGTCAAAATAAGTATATTTGTGAATAGAAACCAGAGGGAACGTGGAGATATGAAAATAAATTTTAGGGTGATGGAAAAGAGTGATATTTTTCCCTTTTTAACTTTTTTCTGATGTTAACGCTAAATAAACTTTCTTCAAAAATGAAAACCACCACCCTACACATCTTTCAAGATTTAGCTCCTGCAGTAAAAAATCTCCCCCAAATAACATAGTACTAATTAGTGACAGTTTTTATACTCATTAAGTCTCACCTTCATTAAGTGCAGTCTACATCCAAATCAAAAGTACAGGTGAAGACTGATCTGTTCGGTCTTCATGCAGAGGTTTGCAGTTAAAGATGCAACACAGACTCTTCTGAAGGGCAGTGTAATTGCAGAGCAAAGAGCAGTATAATTTCAAGACTAAATTAGGACTTCATTTTTGTTGCTGGTGTTGAATAGATTCACTCCATAGGTAGCACCCAAACTGTGTTAACAGAAAAAGCATTTTCAAAGGCTGGTACATTTCTCTTGGTTGAAACCATTTAAAACTGGTAGTCACAGTGACTGGATTGTTAGAGCTATCTCAACCAGGGATAACAAGTACCACGTTCTATGTACCTATCTGTGAAGGATATCAGGTTGCTTTTTTTTTTTTTTTTAATTCAGTAACAATCTTACTCGTTCCCACATCAGAGTCACAGTGTAGAAATTGTCAAAGCTTTTAGAAAAATGTTCATAAAGGTACCTCTTGCATTATCCACAAATACCTTTCTGGTGAACTGATTGCACCAGCGTATTGTTTCTTTCTAATTCATTTCGCAAGTGTTTACAGTGGTTTAGGAAGGCTATGGAACTACAAATTCAGGAAAGGCCGCAAAGTTTCTATCTCAGGTTTTCAGGGTTGTATCTCAAACTAGTTATATTTTCCTCTTCCCGCTAGGGCCCATCGGGGACTTCCTCTGGCATTCCCACCTCCAGTGCTCCAAGCCTCCCCCTTTTCTCCCCTCCTCTCTACCACCTGTTTTCTACTTTTTATAATCTGATTTTATCTCTGCCCACTATCCATTAACTTATTCACTAGCCTCGTAGCACAACTCATCTGTTCCCACCTATCGGCCCTGGGCTGACTGTGTCCGGGGACTGATTTCATTTTTTCAGCAAGTAATTTATTGGACCTCTACCACATGCCGGCCAATGGGCCTCATCTTCATTTTGACTTCTGGTATGTAGGTGTTCTCCAGCTCTTCGTGGATTTTCGTGGGACTTCTCACTTCCTAGCTTCACAGGGGTTGTATGTGCGGGTGCTCTTAAATTTAGCAATTCTTGACAGAGTTTTTTTGTCCTCTGTATTAAGAATATTCTGTGAATTTCTGTAACTCCAATTATGTTGCCATTCAAACTATTTTGTTTAGTTTTACTTTTTCTACCGTCTTATGACATATACTTTCATAATTTTATGAACTTCAACCATCTTCTTAAATCTGCTTTATTTTAAATGTATGCCTAATTTTTGTTACTAGCCAATTAATATCTAAAAATTTCAATTATCTTGATAATTACCATCTGTAGTTTTTCCACATTATTAATGTTTTTTCAGAAATCATGTCAACCTTTTGAGAAGTGAATGTCTTCTCTGCAGATACATCACTGGATTAACATAATGAGCATAGCATTTTAGATTTTCTTTGGGCAAATCAAAATCAAAAGGGCAGACTGATATACCACTTATCTCTTCTTTCTTGTGTCTTGTTTTTAAGAGCATAATTTTTTAAAGAATATATAATAGAAAGTATTTAAGTTCACTTTTTGATATGAACTTCGTAAATGTCTTGTTTTAATTAATAATCTTAAATCCAATTCTAAGCATTTACATTGTTTATACTTCTTCCAACAAGCCATTTTACCAGTCTCTCCACAGTTGTAGAACCAGCTTTAAGTGTTAATTACCTATTTTGTGCAACTTATAAAGTCCTGAAATGCCTAGAAATAGCTTTTAATGATTACAGAAATGCTTTAGAAAGTATG